>JAOTJB010029446.1:0-10481 GCA_027123815.1 Erythroxylum minutifolium
TTTTTAAAAATAAAATATTTTTATTAATAAATATTATATAAAAGATTAAAATAAATTTAAATAAAATAAATTTAAATAAAATAATTTATTTTTAAGTTTAATTTAATGTATAATTATTATTAGTAATAAAAATATTTGTTTTATTTTAAAACTTAAAACTAAAAAATCACAATAAAAGTTTAACTAAATAATAATTATAAAAACTTTGAAAAAAAGAAAGGGGAGGTAGAAAGAGAGGCGGTAGACTAATTTTTTAAAAATTTTGAAAATTTTGCAAAAAAGTTCTTATATTTTTCAAAATTTTTAATACTAGTCAGTATATAAATACCGGCTGGTATTAGACGAAACAGACTAGTACTAATCAGTATTTATACTCGATATCAAAGACGTCAATACAGAATAGTATTCAAAACTCTGCATCCAGTGGGTTGTTTATTTGGTGGTAAACTTACTAGCTCAGATGTATTATTGGATTCCAATGCTTGTAACTCGGCATCCATTCCATCATGCTAAAACTAATGCTTGACAACCTCCAAGAAGCTTTTCGGTTTTAAAAATGCATCAACAGAAGCACAAAGTTTCCTATGCTTATGTGTGAGGTTAGTATAAGATATGACAGAAGCTATGGTATGTGATGAGGTAGTAGTATTTTGTAGGTTAGAGTAATAATCTTCATATTTCAATGGTGGACTATAAGTTCCAGTGGACTTTATTAGAACAGAAAATTAATTTGCTAAAAAATAAAAGTAGGAGAACATAAAGATGTTGGCAAAGATGTATCAGGTTTGGTGATGGGAGATTAAAATCCATATATGGGATGGTGGCTAGAAGCACAGTAGAGTAAATTATATCAGTAGATGATTGTTGAGAATAACAAAAAATATCTTCACAAAAGTAAACATTCCTAAAAACTACAATGTGATCATTATTAATATCAAAAAATCAAAACTTTTTGGTATTTGAAGGGAAACCAAGAAAAATGCACTTTGTTGCTCTATAATCAAACTTTGTCCCATGAACATCAATAGTTGACGCAAAAGAAAGACAACCAAAAACCTTCAAATGCTGAAAAGTTGGTGATTTTTTTATAAAATAAAATTTCATTAAAGGGATATAAACCCTTCCAAAAATTATATTTACACACTCAACCACCTATTGCAACTATACTTATTTCCTTTATCTATGTATAGTTGTACTGTGCTACCTAAGGTACAACAGGGTTATTTCTTTACGAGTGCTGACCTTTCCTCACTTTACATCTGAATTGCACCTTAAGTTACAAAGAGTCTATAAGATCGGTAATTCAAAAGGAGTTTTATTTCAAAGAATAAATGAAGGTATCATATTAATACACTGAGTTGCACATAAAACATAATCATCCAAACAAATTAATAGGCAAGGAAACTTGAAACTTAAGAGACCTAGCAACATTTAACACATTTTTATGCTTCCGTTCAATTGAAAAATTATTCAAAACTACTATTCTTGAAAAAGTCCATATAACAATTATACTAATATCTATAGAGTTCGGTAGGGCAAATGGTACACCAGGAGTTTCCTTAGTGACTATCTCAATTTATCACTTTCAATAGCAAAGCTTAATATCTAGATTTGAGCTTATTTTTAAGGTTTTTACCTAAGAAATCAAAACTTTAGACCTCTCGTTAATCAACTTGAGCTTCATCTCCTTTCTGTAAAGCCTTTGTTCATATATGTATTGCATCGATAATTCTCTCTCAAGTCTTAAATGCTTTTTATTAGACTCATCAATTGTGTAGTATTCGATTAAGTACTTATTTAATGGCTGTAAACCATAAGCTTAAAAATAAATTAATTAATATTGAAAGTCTAAATATGGTAGAGAGAGCTCTTTCATGATTATGCATGGTAGCTGGTGGTATCTTGACAATTATTTCCATCCTTCCTTCAGCTCTTTCTTCCTACTCGTAACATGTTTTCCCTCCTCTCCCTCGTAGAATTTTTTTTTAGCTTTTTCGGTGTTGCCTTATATTATTCTACTTCCCCCCTCCTTTTATTGCTAGCCCTTTAACCTTCCTTTTTCAGCTCTTGTTTCACTTCAACCCCTTTTACACATTTACTCAACTTATTCCCAGTTAAATTCCTCTTATTCACTCAGGAATTCTTCTTCCTTTTACCTCCTTTCTCTTCTTTTTAGCCTCTTTTACATTCCATCTTTTTTTCTCTCTTTCCTTCCATTTGTATTTCTTTTCCTTTTTTTTAGTATCTATGGAAGTTATGCTTAACCTATCCATTGTTACCTTTCCAACTTTAAACAACAGCTCCTCCACCTACAATCTTAACCCTTCTTTAATTGACCACACCGTGAAGGTATTAATAAATATGGAAAGAAGTATTGAGAGACACTTCTTATAACTTGAAGCTTCACTACTGTCCCCCAACATCCATTGATAGAAAATTTTGTGTTGCTCCACATATTCATTCTTAAAAAGGCATGCTAAATGGTAATGAAAAGTCATTGTATACTTATTGCACAAAATGCCTTTTTTTCCAAGCCATTTTAGCATAAGCAAATCATAAATGGAAATCTTTTGTCTTATCTGAAGTGATGTTAAATGATGAATATATATTCTTTTTCAAGCTTTTTTTTCTTATTTGTAGGATATAGAAGTCTTGGAAAATGGCCCTTTATACTTTCAAATTCAAACCCGTATTTCTTCAAACTTGGAAGCTAGGCATTAAATTGCACAACCTTAAATAGAACAAATTCTTAATCTAGATTAAAATTCATCAAATCCCTCTTGAATACTAGACTAGCTCAAGGCTTAGTCACCTTGCCAAATTTATTGACAAGCCTTTGTGTTTGGATGAAGCAACAAAATAAATGGAAAGGATAAATTGCTAGCATTTTCATCCTAGTTGAATCCCAAAAATCTTCCTCACAAAATTCCCATGGTAAATAGGATGATGAAAATAGACTCTTCTAGGATGAGGCTCTTGTCACATACACCTAGAGACTTGATAAAGCAGCTTAAAGACAAATATGGAAATCCACTAGGAGAAGGTTTTAAAATGGAGAATACAAGGAGTTGACTTAAACTAAAGAATAAAGTATAAATGAACCAAGAAATTAAATGGAAGTTAAGATTGCACCTTTAGAGAATAATACTTAAAAAGAGAATCAAAAGGAAACTTAGGGCCTTCCTATTCCTATACATAAAAAAAAGTGTTAATATCTAAATAAAAAGAAGGAGAAATTGAAGAATCCAAGGTTGAATGAGGACACTCAACCTAGTATGATGAACCCTACATCACTTAAGCCAAATATTTAGGCTCCTAAAGAATTTACTATGAAAGACTTTTAAAGAAGCACTAATAAGAAGCTTTAAGAGGAAAAATAAATCCTCTACAAACTTTATCAAACGAATAAACTATCTTATAACAAAAGAGGACTTAATGATCCTAACAAACAATAAATAATGTGTGACTTTAATAATGAATCTAATTCCTTTTTGATAGGTCTCCTAGAAATAAAGATCAAAAGGCACAATAATGAGAGGCTAAAGTTTTTGAAAAAGCATTGATAGTGCTAACCAATCATCAGCAACAATAAAATAGGCGAACTGTAATTGTAGTGGATCCGATTCAAGCTGAGATAATCTACTCTTGATTTGAAGATTAGCTAATTCATCTTATTGTCAAAATGAAAGAGAAGAAAGTTAGCTTCTCCATCACATTTGTATATGATTTTAACCTCCCTTTCCAACGTAACTCTCTTTAGAATAAGTTAAAGCACCTAGGGGACTCCATACAAGATATATTGCTTATTGTGGGTGATTTTAATAGCTTAATATATCCTACAGAAGCTAATGCTTGTCAAATGAAAGATAAGAAAGTCAGCTTTTCCATCACATTTGTATATGATTTTAACCTTCCTTTCTAACGTAACTCTCTTTAGAATAAGTTAAAGCACCTAGGGGACTCCATACAAGATATGGCTTATTGTGGGTGATTTTAATAGCTTAATACATCCTGCAGAAGCTAATGGTAATATTAACATAGGGAATTACAATAAGGATTTTAGAATTGCATTAGCCATATTCAAGGACAGAGTTGAGTAGGAAGGGCATGTTTTACAACTAGAATAACAAGAAAAATAGAGAATGGTTCATCAAGAAAAAAAAGTTAGATCGAGTCTTGGTAAATGATAAATGGCTCGACTACTTCCCTGCAAGTACAGCTTGTTTTAATAGCTCTCTCTTTTTGGACAATACTCCTATCATCATTTAGAATTTATTCAATTCACATATCAACTTAAAGAGCCTTCAATTGAGCCAAAATATCTCTTATTTGTATAATATGCTCAATTACACCTTTATATCGAAAAGCTTTTGAGATAAGAATATAATAATCAAAGTGTTATTAAATGCTTTGCCTGAAGACACGAATTGCTTATATTATGACCTTTAACAAAGCATAGACATTATCATGTTAATCAACTGAACCTTAAATATTAGTTGACATCTTAGTCCTTATGAACATTACACTACGACGATTACATTACTCCTACTTTTCATAAAGATCAACCTTATCTAAAAGGCTAGTTTCAATATAGGAGGTGGTTCATGCTTTCTAATAGCATAATTGATGTCCATCCACCGTAAATGAAGAATAATATTATCATTCTAAACCTTATAGTCATCACTTTCTAAATTAGGAAAACATATATCATATCAAAAAAATTTACAGGTTGAATGAATGGAAAATAATTATAAACATGCTTATGCATAAAATTGAGGCTAACAAACATACTAATGCTTTACCAGTGTAAAACATGTGAAAAAATGAATCAACAACAAGAATTTTCTGTGACTTAAATTCCTAACTCAAATTATTTGTATGTTTTTTTATGAAACTATTTAATTACGTTCAATTTATTAATCCCTGTAGGTAAACAAAGAAATACAATTACATGATATTTCAAATCAATTAACCATACAAACATAATGAAATTCATGAGGGATGATCTTATTGCATTAGATATGAACAATTATAAACTAATGCCTTTTAATGTATTTGATATTGAAGTCCTCAATGCATAAGATTAATTAAATATCTTGTGGCTAATCTTTAAATAAAGAAAATGCAAATTTCTACACATTAAACTTCATAAATCAATTGATTTGAACTCATATAATAGTTATATACAACAAACATTATGATATATACATATAGAAGCATTAATTATAATTCAAGAACAAACTTAAAACATACTTCTAACATCGATATGCAAATCATTAATAATAGGCTAAGCACTTAAATCAAAATCCTTATATTTAGTTTTTGGATCCCTAAAGAACACTAAACGTCAAATCATACCAGTGTAAAGGTGGAAATGATGCTCTGACACCATATGTTAAATAAATTAATCACTAAGCCTAAGAAAATTGGAAACAAATTTAATTCAAATCTAATAAATGTAGAAAACTTAATATATATGTTAGATTTAGTGCATAAGTGAAAATTAAAGGAGATTGACCTCTAACCATTAATATAGTTACCAAATGAAATAAGAGCTTTATATTTTATAGAGAAACCATAAAAACTGATTTTGAATGCTATGAAATTAAGTCTAATGATTGGATTCTTCTAAATCCTTAGCAATCTAATTTAAAGGTGTGTTATCCTTATGAGTGCTAGGTTTTAGGGTACCCAAATCTATGAAAATTTTAGTTCTAATAAAATTTTTCCATCAACAACACCCTTTTTAAAATGCAGTTATCAAGAACATTTATTTGGTAGTTTGTTCATTATAACAGTTTACCATATTTAAACCAATAATATACCCATACAACTGATCAAATCTTTTACCAATTCATAAATGAATTTATTATACTCATGATCAAGTTGTACGAAGCTAGTAATTCTAAAAACTTGTCCCTTTTTTCCTTTTCTATCATTTATGCCTATCCCTATTAGTTTTGTTTCTCTTTAAATTTGAGCTCCCTCAATCACCTGTAATTTACTCTCCAGGAAATAGTCACCAGATGAGAAAATGAAAAAGGAGAAAGATGAAAGAAAAAATGGAAATCTTATAATGGTACCTACCCTAAGTCCAATAGCACCAAGACCAATGACAACAACATTTGATTATTTGTCGACAAACTTCTTTCTACCTAGCCCTTCATGAACAAAATTTGATTGAAGAGGAAAAATTTTCCTTAAGAGCTTACTATATAACAACTAAGAACAATATGTTCTTGTTTAGACAAAAATCAAAGGTTTTATGGTTGAAAGAAGTTGAAGAAAAACTTAAACTTTTTTCTCAAATCATTACTCTCTTAAAAAATTGAAAAAAAATCTCAACTATAATAGATCAAAATGGATCCTTGTTATGATCAAAAGAAGAGATTAGGGCTAAAGCATTATCCTATTTTTACATTGGGGAAAAAATTAGATGCTTCTAATTCAATCCCTTTCTTGAAATCTTTAATTGTTAATCTTATTTCAATGTAGGATATTCATCAGTCCTTTTGTAACCTTAGAAATTAGAGATGCTTTCTTTTCTATGAATCAGTGTAAAGCCCCTGGCCTAAATGGATTAAATGTCTATTTCTTTAACCAAACGTGAAATTGTACCAAAGACTTAATAAATGAAGTTGTTTTGGAATTTTTCAGCATAGAAAGATTACTAAAAGAAATTAACAAACTTTTATTTCCCTAGTCTTAAAGTCACCTTCCCAAAGCTCTATGAGAGATTATAGGCCAATATCTTGTTGTAACATCTTTTACAAACTTATTTATAGAATGTTGGCTAATAGGTTGAAAACCATTTTTGCCAAAAGTATATGATCTCTCTTCTTCATTAAGGGCAGAATGAAAGGGGATAATATACTACTTAACCAGGAGCTTTTTAAGAGCTATACAAAAAGTTCTCAAGAAAAATTTTTGCTATCAAGATAGACTTTAACAAAGCTTTTGAGTCACTAGACTAAGATTTCTTTCTAAAAACCATGCTTGCTTTCAGTTTCCAAACTAACTTTATTCAATGAACTAAATAATATATAAGTTCATAAGGAATATTGATCAATGGAAGTCCTACCAACCTAACTCATGGTGATTAGGGCTTGATGAAGGGGGGTCCCATACCCCCTACCTCTTCACTCTTAAAATGAAGGTTCTTATCAAGCTCATTAAAAATGGCATAACTTAGAACAATAAATTTAATTTTCATTCTAAGTGCAAGTTTATGAGAATTTCTACTTTATCATTGTTAATGATTTATTCTTGTACTATAAATCTGATCTAAACATGGTGATAACTTTGATTTTAACTCTTAAAACCTTTAAGCACTTATTGGTTTTAGAAATTAAACAAAAGAGCCATATCTTCCTCTCTTCAAATGTAAGCTCTCTCACTAATTACATGGAATGCATTATAGGAATTAAAGCCTCTAAGCCTTCAATTCTTTATCTTAGCACTCCAATCTCCACTAAAAGACCATCTTACAGTGAATTTAACCCTCTAATTGAGAAAATCAAAAGAAGAATTTCAAACTGGGGCAATCGCAAGCTTTCAATTGCTAGTAGAGTATAACTAGTGAATTTAGTACTAAACTCCCTATATATGTACTAGACTTCCCACATTTGGTCCCCAAGAAACATCACCAAACTATTGAGTAACTATAAAAAAGGGTCATTCGGTCAGGTAACATTTCAGGGAATGCATTACTTAAAATAAGCTAGAAAGATTTGTGTTTGTCAAAAACTAAGGGGGGCTTAGGTATTCATTTGATCGGGGAGACTAATAAGATACAGCTTATAAAGAGAATATAGAGAATTCACGATGACAAATACTCCTTATAGGTAAAACATATTCATGCATTTTATATAAAAGGTGGTAGCTTCCAAAGCTTGAAACCTAAAAAAAATTCCTTATAGCTAAGAAAGGAATAATGTACAAGCTGGGAGATGGTGCAACAATTCCTTTTTGGTATGATACATGGACCTCTTCAAGGCTTTTACATGATGGTCCCTATCTTTAGCATATGAAAGAATGATTCTTGATAGAGCCATCGTAAAGAAGCACTTGGATTTAATCAAATCTAGGGAAATATTAGCTCTAAACCTTAGGTTTCATCTCATTCCTGACCAAGGTAATCTTAGTCTATGGAAACTAGACCCTTCTAGTACCTTTACCAACAAGTCTTACTAGAGTAGTATTAGAATATTAGGGCTAAAAGTTTTATGGTATCAACTAGTTTAGATCCCTCAAGCATTCCTAAGAGCATCGATGATAACATGGCTGACCCTTAAAATGAAACTAAGCACCTTAAACAAGGTGGGAAAATATAAAAGTCTTGGAACTTTGTACGAATGAAAATGAAACCTTGGCACATTTATTCTTTAAATGCAATACAACTCACAAAATATAGAGGGCAATTATTGATATGTCTAAGAAAAACATTCCTTGCAAAGGTTAGTCTAGTATTATTCAATAGTGCAACATAAACTAGAGGAGAAAAGTCAATGAGTGGACAACTTTCAAGATAGCATTTTGCAATACAATATACGGGTTTTGGATGAAGAGAAATACAAGGCTTTTCAAATGTTTTGAGAAGTAAGAACATGATCTAAAAATATCAATTCTTTACGCCATAAGGAAACAACTTATAATCCACTTGCCTAGAGGCCAATTAGGCACTCTGATGACAAACAATTGCATGATCTAAAGGTTAGGGACTTAAAGGAAATAAGGTAACACAATCTAAGTAGCTATTTTAAGTCTTTATACATCAAATTGGAGCCATTGTATTAGTTACTCTTTTATAGAGTGTCGCACTTATGATCGGTTATAACTTACCTTTCATGCCATTTTGTACTTTAAGTTTTGATCCTTAATAATATGTTTAATATCTAAAAAAACTATAGAATTTTGATGAGAATTGTAAATATATGTAATTTGGTGAAATTTTTCCTTTTAAAATATAAAAATAAGATATATTAAACTTAAGAGCAATATTAGAACATATGGTTTTGATACATTGTTCCAAATAATGATTCAATAAAGTGACAAAAGTTTTGAATGATACTTTTGAGACTCATCTTTGATTTTTCAAAAGATATATCCAAATTAAGCAACTAAAATTATTTACAATTATGAGAAAAAAATCTATGACTGTAAAAAATGATTATAAAAAATAATGTGAATAAGATGACAAATATTAATAGAAGTAAATTCACTAAAAGAAAATGAAACTTTCTTTTCTTTAACAAAGTGACATGTCACAAACAATTTTATTATAACAAGATATATCAAAATCCAACTTTAAAAGGAGTTTTAAATATGGAGTGGGCAAACAACCCAATTTAAAATGTCAAACATCAGTTTTTGCAATATAATTATAAGAAAAAACACTTTTAAATATATCATAATTACAAATTTTTTATTTTGAATAAAGGAACCGGTAGTAACTAATTAATATAACCCATTTTTCTTGCTATCTAATCTAGTCATCCTCCAAGATATTAAATCTTGAATCAAATAAAAAATTTTATAGAGAAGGAAATACAAATTAGGAGAATCAGTTAGTTTACTAGATGAATGAGATTGAAAATAAAAATAGGGACTCAAGGCATATCTATTAATAATAAAGATTGCAAAACTTGAACATAACCTTTATATGTGACTCCCATTTGATGTTTATTAGGCAGATTCACCATAATGATGTTAACAGACTCATAGGAAACTAAAAGTTCAAGTGAACTAACTATATGATCAGTGGCTCCAGTTTTTATAATCTAATATCCATGGAGAAGGTTTTAATATGAAGACAAAAGGTTCTTAGATTCTTATCAATATAAATAGCATCTGGTTGAATCTCAGTCGAAACAATGTTAATATGAGCACCAGTAGTAGTAATATCAATGACTTATTAAAAAAATGATCAGCTTGCTATATCATTGTTTTGAAGAGGAAAATTAGCAACAACATCAGAAGAACATTCACCCTCGAAAAATTGCTTCTGTGAACTAAAATCAACCAAATCTGAGGACTTTTAGACCAAGTTAGCATTTTGATCTTCATGCCCAAGATTCACATGCTCATTAGAACGCATAAAGGAACTATCAACATGATCAGAAAATGAGACACTTCCAAAAATTCTTAAACCATAATTAACTAAATAGTTCCAAAAATTCACATCTCTGGAAGGTGTTAATTAGCATATTTCTTTCTCTGATCTTGAGCTGCCTTTAAGCATTACCTTACTGCCCCTATTTTCTCCATCGTCTTTTCAACCTATTCCGGTCCCTCTAATAATCTGACTCCCTCCATATCCCAACATATCATATCCTTACACCACCTACCATATAATGCCTTAAATGGTGCCATACTGATTTTAGAATGGTAACTATTGTTATACATAAACTCTATAAAAGGTAGATATCTTTTCTAGTCACCCTCAAAGTTCAACTAATAGCTGTATTCCACCAATCCTCACT
>JAOTJB010029457.1:0-10479 GCA_027123815.1 Erythroxylum minutifolium
CAATAAAAACCCCATGAGCGTTTCGAAAAACACCCGCGCAACCCGAGAGATTCCCAATAACCGAAGCATCCGTATTAATTTTAATCCAATTGATCGGAGGGGGCTGCCAACAAACAGTGAAAATTCTAGGAGCTCTCGAGCGCCTAGGCTGTAAAGCCAGAGTATTCAAAATGCCCCTCTCAGAAAAAGAATTCCAAACAAACCCTTTGCCGATGTTGTTAGATTCACGAATGAGACTCCATAGATGTCGAAGAAGCCAATGAATGTTAGGTTTGATGTCATCAAAGATGCAAGCATTCCTCGTTTTCCAAATAAGCCAAAACCCATTCACCCACGCACTTTGCCAAAGCACACGAATTTGAGAGCTAAACTTAACCCTTGTAGCCCAATCAATGAGAAATGCAATCGATTGTAACTGAGGCAGTGAACGCCCAAACAAAGCGGAAATACTTTGCCAAACCGTCAAAGCAAAGTTGCAATGCAAATAAATATGATCTAGAGTTTCTACATGACCATCACAAAAACAACAACGAGAAACAATAGCCAAACCTCTCTTTCCGAGCTGCTCATGCGTGGGAAGGGCACCCTTGTAAGCTCTCCAACATGCCATTGAGTGAGAGGGAGGAATGCAGCTGGACCAAATGAATCCATAAGACCCATTCGCGTCTGCCGCGCCTTTCATCCAAAGATAGCAGTGGCGGACCGTAAAGACCCCTAAACTGGCGGGCTTCCAAAAACAGATGTCCTTCGACGAAGTAAAGTTCATTTGCTCAATCTGATCACGGATATTTCGCGGCAAATCCTCCGGCAGATTCCAAGTACCATTTATTCTATAGTCAGACACCGTTTGGGAAGAAACTCTTCTCTGACTGGGGCTGAACTGCATTTGATCCGCTAAACAAGGGAAGATCCATTCATCATTCCAGAATGAGCGGGACGAGTTCTCACTTAGGAGCCAAAAAGAATTTGCTTTAATAGTACCATAAATAACTTTGATGGAAGACCAAACTGTAGAGTTGCAAATCAGCCTTGGCAGCCCCGAAGAATGGAAGAAACGTCTCCGAATAATAGAACACGGAAATTGGGAAGAGGTTAAAAGACTCCAAGCCATTTTCCCCAATAAAGCCATGTTGAAGACCCCCAAGTCCTTAACCCCAATACCCCCTTCCTTAAAAGGTCGGGTGCATTTCACCCAAGGCACCACCACAAGTTTCCTTTGCGTTGTCGAGCCCGTCCAAATAAAGTTGCGCATGGCTCTCGACAGCTCACGAATCAATTTCAGCGGCCACTTGTAAATAATAAAAGAATGAATTGTCGAGCTAGTGATCACCGAATTAACCAATTGGATTCTTCCTGCCATTGAAAGAGACGATCCCTTCCAGCCACTAAATCTGGCGATGATTTTGTCGCAAATAGGTCTCAAATGATTAACCGTAGGCTTGCCACGGAAAAGAGGCACCCCGAGGTAGTAAAAAGGCAGCTTCCCAATTTGAATATTTGTCAATCGAACGTATTCCATCCGTCTCGAATTAGTGACTCCCTTGCCAAAGAATAATTCCGATTTCTTCCAATTTACAATTTGACCCGACAAAGATCCATACAAATCAAAAGCTTTGCGTAACTCAGAGATATTATGAACCGTGGCTCGACAGAAGACCAACATGTCATCAGCATAGAAGAGGTGCGAGGGCATATTCGTACCTCTAACATATGTCATGGGCTGAATCTTGCCGAAAGTTACAAGCAAAGACAAATAACGGCTGAAAAAGTCTTCCGCAATATCAAACAGAAGAGGAGATAAAGGATCTCCCTGTCTGACTCCTCTAGCGCATCGAAAATAACCATGAAGGCCAAACGGAGCCAAGTATGATACTCTGGCCGAATGTAAAATACTTGAAATCCATCCCCGTAAGCAGTCCGAAAACCCAAAAGCCTCCATGACGTCAAGAAGGAAGTTCCAGTCCAAAGTGTCAAAAGCCTTCCGAATGTCAATTTTTAAGGCCATGTTCCCTCCAAAACACTTCTTATCTAAAATGTTAATCCCTTCTGAAGCTGTAGCAATACATTGATGAATGCTGCGATTCTGAATGAATCCGAATTGATTTGGCGAAATAATCCTTTCAGTGATGATGGCCAACCTAGAAGCTAAGATTTTTGCCACCACTTTGAACACATAGTTACTCATCATAATGGGCCTGAAATCCTCAATGGACGTGGCCTGTTCACGCTTAGGAATCAACACCATAAGATTAGAATTCATGCAAGGATCCATTTGCCCATGCGTGAAAAACCACCGAACAACCCTGAGCACATCAGCCCCCACAATGTTCCAAAAAGATTTGAAAAAAACCCCCGTGTATCCGTCAGGACCAGGAGCGCTAGTTCCGTCCAAGGAATTAACTGCATTTAGAACTTCCTCATCTGTTGGCATTGCCGTGAGATTTCCGTTTTCTGAATCCGTGACCAGCTTGGGAACCACGTTTCTGATCAGCTCAACATTGCGAACAACTTCTCCTGAAGAGGCCCCGAAAAGATCTGTGTAAAAGGATAACACATGATCAGCAACCTGTCGAGAATCTGAACACGAAACCCCATTAACCAACAACGACGAAATGGAGAAAGAACCCTTTCTACTGCTCACAGCTCGATGGAAAAATTTTGAGTTTCTGTCCCCAGCTTGCAACCATTTAATTCTGCTCCTCTCCTTTAGATAAATTTCCTTTCGCTGAAGCGCATCCTCCAATTCCGAATGAGCCTGCAGCTCGATCTCATGCAAACTATCATCCATGCCATTATTGGAAATGCCTTGCTGGATTTGCAACAAGTTTGACTGAAGGTTCGAAATGCGCTTATCAATATCCCCGAAGACCTCCCAATTCCATTTACGAAGAATTGGACGAAGAAGCTTCAACTTCAGACTGAGCAATTGGGGAGGCGGGAGAGAAGGGAATTGACCTTCCCAGTGACCTTTAATAACCTCCAATAACCCTGGATAACCGACCCACATTGATTGAAAACGAAATCTCGCGAACCTCTCCACGCCGTCCGAAAAACTGAATAAAAGAGGGTGATGATCAGAATTGTGCCGCGGAAGAATTGAGGCACAGTAGTCGCTCCAATTATCCGCAAAATCTGAATTTATAAGAGCCCGATCCAAACGACTTTCCACCCTGCGGGCACAGCCTTGACTCCATGTAAAAAAAGGACCCGAATGATGGAAGTCAATAAGCTCATTTTGATCAATGAACTCACGAAAATCTCTGCAGGAAATTAAAGAAGGGGGCTGACCTTTCTTCTCATGGCTACCCAAAACAGCGTTAAAATCACCCATGAGGACCCAATAACCTCTGTGAGAAGCAATACTGCCTGTGATATCCGAAAAAAGAGATCGCCGCTGCAGGTAAGAATTACTACCATACACAAAACTGACATAAATGGGAGAACCTTGACAAGAAGTACAAATAACCACCGACTGAGAAGATTGAAAAACAATATCTGAGCTATGAACCCACATAGTAGACTTAAAAATCCATACAGAAGGAACCGTTGACGAATTAGTTGTCAGCAAATTATAACCCAATCGATTCCAAAAAGAGTCTGGAATTGCAGTGAACAATACCTTAGGTTCCGCAAGGCAGAAAAAATCTGGCTTATGCTGAGCAATCATTGAAGCTAAAATACGTTGGGTTGCAGCATTCCCAACCCCCCTGCAATTCCAGTAAAAAAACTTCATTTACGTCGGAGGAGAGTAGGGCGAGGTCCGCCCCTTGCTCCCTGTCCTTTACCACGGATGCCACTTCTACCTCTACCCCGTCTAGTTTGAACCTGCCAATGTTCCACTTCATTAGTATTCGAATCCTCATTATTCCCTTCTGTATCCGAGACATCAGCCCACATTCTGCCTTGAAGCGGATCAACCTCCAGTGATGGTCCCCCAGAGCCTGCCAAAAATTCTGCATTAGTTGAATGAGAGGAATTATCGGAGGATGAATCTTCCGTGTCCACTTCCTTCTCTACACGCTCAGGAGAGTTTTGCCGCGGGACATAACCCAAATCCACAATCAAATTAATTCCCTGCTGACCCGAACCTGGGGGTAAGTCACCTAGATCCGAACGGAGTCTTCCTTCAATGGTTTCAATCGCAACAGAACTAGGAGGGCCATGTTTATTCTTCCTGACCACGTCTTCCGAAGAATGACTGACATCCTCTTCTGTCTCAGCAACTTGGACATGTTTATCCTTCCTCACCGCGTCCTCCAAAGGATGACTGACATCCTCTTCTGTCGCAGCAACTTGGACATGTTTATCCTTCCTGACCGCGTCCTCCAAAGGATGACTGACATCCTCTTCTGTCTCAACAACTTGGACTCTTTCTTGCGTCATAGGTGTCTCCTTCGCCACATAACGGGACTGCGAGGGATCCGGTTTACTTTTAACTTCTGGTGCACTTCTTCCACTGCCTTTGTGTTGCTTACAATCAGTCCAAACATGACCTATGGTGGCACATAATTTGCAGAATTTTGGAATATTCTCGTAGACCAAATCCAGCCATAGTTGACTGCCTTCCTTCTCGACACCAATGGTTGAGGGCAAGGTCCCTGCTAAATCAACATCAATCAACATCCGTGCATAATGCCCAAAGTCCCCATGCAGCGTATTGTCATCCACTCGAATGAAGTCCCCGATGCCCTTAGCTATGCAAGCCAGGATAGCTCCATCCCAATACTCCCACGGCAAACCATATAGGCGAACCCAAACCACAGCCCTTGTTGTCTTTTGAGAATCAGGATTAAAATCCGGACGCCAAGGCTGAATACGCAAAGTTCCAGGATTTAAAGTTATCGTTCCCTTTTTCATAATTTGGTTTCTGATTTCTTCCGAATCAAGCAATATCTGAAAGAACCCTTTTCCGAGAGAGATCAGCCTCCAATTCCTTGACAGGCCCCAGATCGCAGTCAACTTGTTCCTTAGGTCCAGTAGACGATAAGGGGAGTCTCCCTTTTGCAATATCAAACGGCCAATCAAGGAATTTGCGCACATGGCTATGCGTTTTTCCAAAATCTGTTGTGGAATTTTAATCGAAGTAAAACCCCCCTTCGTGATAACCGTAGATTCTGAAATCACCCTGCTGTCCATTACAGGAGGCGACGACCCACGCAAAGCTTGCGCATAACTAGTAGCTATCGGCGGCTGCGGAACCTTGGGATCCAAGGCAGAAGACTTTGCAGTTGGGGCGCTGCACTCTTGATCGAAAATCTCACCAATCAAACCCGCGTGTGAAAACTGGAAATCCATGAAAGAGGAATGATCAAGAGAAGGAGAACTAGATCGGAAAGGAGAGAATCAAGCTAGATCAAAGATGACATGCGGCAGAGGGATATGTCGAAAACCCTAGTAGATACCATCTTTTTTCCGATGTTGGAGATAGTAAATTATTTATTTTCTTATATCATTAAATAGTTTACTTTGTGAGTGTGTATATATATATATATTGCATGTCATGGCTGCATGTCACACCTTGACATGCAAAGGATATATATTTTGTATTATTATTATTATTATTATTATTATTATTATTATTATTATTTATTTTTTGCTATTTTTGTTGTATATTTTTATAGCTAAATAATTATATGAATTTCCTAAAGATATTTTTATCCAACAAATTCTCATTTTTATTCAAAACTCACTTGAAATAGATAAAGATAGAGGAAAGATGGGTCTCCTTATTCCCCAAATTCAAGGAATAAGGAAACTTTTGAATTATATATTCTATATGTTTTCTTCAACTAAACAAAGGAATAACCTATTATCAAAAATAGATCAGGAATAAAATGGTTATTTTAGTCAACCAAACACCTCATTAGGGTTTTGAGGTTTTGGATTTATTATTGATTATAGACAGGTCATTTTTCAATGATTCAAGTTCTAATACTATTATTTAACAATTAGTCAATTGTTTTCCAATCTTTATTGACACTTCAACTTTAAATTAAATGTAGGGTTTTAAAATTTTCAATATGAACTTTTCATATTCATATAAATATAATTTGAGTTTGCAATTTTGACATAATCAATTCCATAATCGTTTAATAACAATAAATTTTTTAATCAATTTATAAAATTAACATAGAAAATTAAGACAAGATTTGATCCATGATTTGTTATATAATTAAATTCTTTTATCAATCAATATTCCGATTAGATATATAACATAAAAATAATGTCTATTATATTTGAATTCTCAACTATTAGTAATTGATCAATTAATAATAGTTGAAAAATATACTCAAAACGTTATTTTACCTTGGTCAAGGATTTTTCAATTTAATAATAATCGAGAATAGTCAAAATTTTCACTAATCTCTTAAGGTAAAAGAGTTTTTTTTTTGAAAAAGTTAAAAGAATATATTAATAAATAAGAAGGTAATGTCCCACATTGTACATGCCAAGAGAGAAAGTTGTCTCTATAACTAGGAGCAAAATGACAACGAAATGGAAACGTTGCAAGACGATGTCGTCTTGTAACTAGTTGTAAAAGCCATCAGCCATTTAGGGATAAGTTGATAGCACATTTCCAACATTTCAAGGGGAGACTGCCGAATTAGGGTTGAACCCTATCGCCATTCTCCTTCGCGGTAGCTGACTGTCCCTTAGGTGCTCATTCCTAAATGTTTGCTTCTATGGGTAGGGTTCCTTGATGGAGCGTCTCCCCAAATGCACAGATCCGAAACGTTCCCACACTCCCAGCTTTTTAAGTAGCAAAGTTACGAAATCCTGGTCATGAAGGTAAGATTTGACCTGATTCTCTGTTCCTCATTTGCGAATCCAATGAGGTGGCGATCTGAGTCTTCGTGGATTCCTCAGTCGCCGTTGTCAGAGAGAGTCGTCAAACCTAAAGAGGTGCTGGTTTCCAGGTACTATTTCCCGTCTCTTCGCTTTACACGTACCTGTTAGATTAGGGATTGAGCTGCCATGGTTGAACTAGACTAGGATTGGGCCTTCTGGTAGTTGAAAAACCTAAAATCAGAGAGGTGATGATGCTCTCCTTGGTGCATGATTTATCCTGGAAACGCCTAGGGTTCCTCTCTCGCCAAATCTCCCTGATGGAGGAGGCGAAGGAGATGATACAAATATGCTCCGTAGTAGTAGGCATGTGGGAGTTCCTCTTGAGCCAGTCCATAATTTTTGTGAAGGAATTGCCTACAGTATGCATGTAGTGTAGGTCCTTAACCTTCCCCCAAATAGACTGTGAAAAGGGACATTCAAAGAAGAGATAGTCCCTTGTTTCAGTTCCTAGTTCACATAACACGCATTCAGGACTGAAGGCCATGAAGTGCAATCTGTCCATTGTACTTAGTCTATTCAATATGGCTAAACACAGTAGAATAGAAGAACTAGGCATGAGACATTTGTGCCAAATTATTGGGAACTAGTCTGGTCTAAGATTATTTTGATGTTGCCACTTCCTGAACTTAGAAATACTGAAGGTGTTGGGAGGCTGATTGAGGCAGTAGAAAGCATCCACATCTTGTTCGCTAGGTTGGTAGTTAGGAATTAGAGAGTGGAGACCAGCTGGGATGTTCCAATTTCCTCCCTATATGATTTCTGTGACTTTATCCATGTGTGGAACCCCATTCCAGATCTGTAATGCCTATGGATACCTAATCAAAGCTCCTTTTCCTGACCAATTATCATACCACAGAAATGCCTGCCTTCCATTTCCCACTTTACAAGACACCAGGGGTTTTATAAGAGGTCTAAGTTTCAGCACTTGAGTCATAGGCCAGGAGAAGGAGGGCTTTATAGGTATAGCCTAGAGGCTGTTACCTTTAAGTATGTAGGAGTGGACCCATCGAATCCAGAGGGACTTCTTGTTTGCGAGGATATTCCATAGGTTCTTAATTAAGGCTATCTTGTTAAAGGAAGCAATTGAGATAAGACCAAGACCTCTTTCCTCCTTCTTCTTACATATCTCCGTCCATTTCACCTTAGAAAAATGACTGGTTGAGTTTGTGTTTCCCCATAAGAAATTTCTGAATAGTTTCTCGATGGCCTTTACAACCTCTTTAGCTAAAGAGATGTTGGATGACCAGTAAATGTGAAGGGAGTTCAGAACTGAGTTAATGAGCTGTAGCCTCCTACCAATAGATAGCACCCTATTTGCCCACAGTCCCAGTCTTCGCTGTATTTTATCAAGGAGGGGTTGACATTCCTCAAATTGGATCCTCTTAGTGGTAATGGAGAGCCTTAGATAGGATAGAGGGGCTGGTGAACTCTTCATACTAGTGAGCTGTGATATTCTGCCATCTAGGAAACTAGCCCCCTTTGCTAACACAAAGTGACTTTTGGAAAAGTTTATCTCCAGCCCTGATAGGTCTTTAAAATCAGTCAGAGTAGACATCAGTAACTCTATAGATTTATCATGGGCCCGGGTGAGTAGGAGTAGATCATCCGCAAAGCATAGGCTAATCAGGCCTACCCGTTTGCATTTACTATGAAATTTAAACTGCTTTTTGTTTCCCACTCTTTGTTGAATAACCAGGCTAAGTACCTACATGCGAATGATCAATAGGTAAGGGGAGATAGGATCTCCCTGTCTTAGGCCCCTCACACCTCTAAAAGAGTCAGTCGGCTGTCCATTTACTAGAATGGAGTAGGTGGGAGAGGTGATGCATTCCTTGATCCAGTGGATAAACTGTTCTGGGAACCCTAAAAGGCTTAGAGTCTTTAGTATAAAAACCCATTCAACATGGTCAAAAGCTTTCTTAAAATCAACCGTTAGGATGTAGTTATGGGGGATATTTTTCCTTTGGTAGCCTTTCATCAGCTCTTGAATTATAGAGTAATTTTCTCGAATGTTTTTGTCTTTGAGAAACGCACTATGATTATCAGAGATCACACAATCCAGCATTGACTTCATCCTATTAGCCAGGATTTTGGAGATGATTTTGTAAAGGACATTGGTGCAGGCTATAGGTCGGTAGTCCTCCAAGGTAGTGGGACATGAGGTTTTAGGAATCAAGCAAATGAAGGTTTTGTTAATTTCCTTCAGCAGAATCCCATAAGTGAAGAACTCTTTTATTGCTTGTTTTACTAGAGGGCCAATAGTTTGCCGAGTCTTCTGATAGAGGCCATGGTGACTTATTAGGTGCCATCTTGAACAAGACTTCCTCTATTTCTGCATCCTCAATAGGTTTAATAAGAGAGTACGCCTGTACTTGAGAGAGTTTCTTCCGGATAATAGTATCTAAGGAGGTTGGGCTGGGAGCTGGCTGAGAATGGCCATAGAATCTTCTGAAATAATTCTCAACTTCCTTAAGCATTTCCCCTGAATGGGTAATTTCCCTTCCATCTGATAATTTAAGGGAGCATATCCTGTTGACATTCTTCCTTACCAGTATTGAATGGAAGAAGATTTTTTTACACCTTTCACCTTCTTTGAGCTCTTTGCTCCATTAAACTGTCATGGTCCTGCACTTTAGTGAGATAAGACACTAGGAGGGACTTCTCTGCTGCCAGTGGATCAGAATTTATCGGGTCCTCCCCCAACTTCTGTTGGAGCTGTTGCAATTCCTCTCTGGCAAGAGTAATAGCTTGCTGAGTGGAGTTTGGTCTTCTTTTCATTAGTTCTTTCATCTCCCTTTTAATTGCTTTCAACTTCTGAATACAGATAAATTGGTAGGTACCTCTTATATTAGCTCCCATACCTCGATATAGTGCCTCTTCAAACCCCGCATCTGTAATCAATAAGTTGTTAAACCGAAACGGGCCTCTTCTAAACTGCATCTATGTGAGATTGTCAATCAGCATTGGGGAGTGCTCAGAAAAAAGGGATCAAGGAAGGAGGTCACACAGTTAGGGAATTGTGTAATCCATTCTTGATTCACCAAAGTTCGATCCAGTTTTTTCCTAAGTGCCCATCTTCTTTCCTGCTTATTACTCCAAGTGTAAAAGTGCCCTTAAGCCTTTAGGTCAAAGATACCTAGCTGTTCCACACAATCCAAAAAATCTGATGAGGAGTTATTCATCCTATAGTTACCTTCTGCTTCATTGCTGTATAGGGTAGAGTTAAAGTCACCCGAAAGAAGCCATGGCCCATTAACCGAGTGTTGAAATTGGACTAGGTTTGCTCATAACTCCCTCCTCTGAAAAGCATGGTTAGATCCATAGATAAAAGAGACAAAAATCTCAGCATTCGCTTGCAGTAGGGCACATTTTAGGTGTAAAGCTTGGATCTCCGTAGAATATACATGAATAGACACTAGTGAAGCTGTTGGAAAATTAGGTCCGGATCTGATCCGAACCGTAGCAGAATAATCACAAAACTTTTTCGTGATTTTTGATTTCCCAAAAACCAAGATCTATTTAATTCTATAAAATGATTAACACGAATCATAATAAGCGAAATTTAATTCGTACCTTATTCCGAAGCTTGATCTTTATCTTGATGCATCCCTCGAACCGTTTCCGAAACCG
>JAOTJB010029488.1:0-10479 GCA_027123815.1 Erythroxylum minutifolium
GGTGCCTAACAACCGTGCCAGCAGGTTGTTTTGCTCACTGAAGCTGTGCTAACGGGCTATTTTTCCCATCAAAGATGCTTAGCGATCGTACCTACAGGTTGTTTTGCCCACAGAAGCTGTGCCAATTGGCTATTTTTCCTACAAAAAGTGCTAGCAACTGTGGCAACAGGTTGTTTTGCCCACCAAAGGTACCCAATGAGCTGTTTTTCCCGACGAAGGTGTCTAGCGACTGTGCCAATGGGTTGTTTGGCCTATAGAAGCTTTGACAACGGGCTGTTTTACCCGGAAAAGGTGCCTAGCGATCATGCCAACAGGCTATTTTGCCACAGAAGGAGCCCAACGAGCTATTTTTCCAACCGAAGTTGCCTATCGATCGTGTCAACAGGCTATTTTACCCATCGAAGTTGCCTACAACCGTGCCAATGGACTATTTTGCCCATAGAAATTATTCCAATGGGCTGCTTTTCCTACCAAAGGTGCCTATCGACCGTGCCAATGGGCTGTTTTACCTACCAAAGCTATGCCAACGAGTGGTTTTTCCCACCGAAGATACCTAGCGACCGTGCCAACATGTTATTTTGCCCATAGAAGTTGTACCAGCGGGTTGTTTTTCCTATCGTAGGTGCATAGTGTCTATGCCAACGGGCTGTTTTGCCCCCTGAAGGTGCTCAACGTGCTATTTTTTCCCTTGAAGGTGCCTAGCAACTGTGCCAAGGGCTGTTTTGCACATCGAAGCTGTGCCAACGAGCTTTTTTCCCACCGAAGGTGTCTAGTAATTGTGCCAATGGGCTGTTTTTTCCACCGAAGGTGCACCAATTGGCAGTTTTTACCATCAAAGATGCCTAGTGACCATGCCAACGGACTGCTATGCCCATTGAAGGTGCCTAGTGACCATGCCAACGGGCTGCTTTGCCCATTAAAGGTGCCTACCGAAGCAATGCCAACGAGATGTTTTTCCCATCGAAGTTGCCTAACGACTATGCCAACCCATAGTTTTGCCCTCAGAAGTTATGCCAAGGGTTGTTTTTCCCACTGAAGGTGCCCAGCGACCAGGCCAGCTGACTTTTTTGTCTTCTGAAGCTTTGCCAACGTGTTGTTTTTCCCACTGAAGGTGCCTAGCGACCTAGCCAATGGGCTGTTTTGCCTACCAAAGTTGCACCAACGGGTTGTTTTCCTACCGAAGGTGCCTAGCGACTGTGCCAACGGCCTGTTTTGCCCACCAAAGGTGCCTAGTGATCGAGCCAACGCACTGTTTTGCCCACCGAAGGGGTGCCAATGGGTTATTTTTCCCATCAAAGGTACCTAGCGACCGAGCCAATGGGTTATTTTACCCATCGAAGGAGCTCAACGAGCTATTTTTCCCACCAAAAGTGCCTAGCAACCATGTCAACGGGCTGTTTTGCTTGTAAAAGCTATGCCAATAGCTTGTTTTACCCAACAAAGTTGCCTAGCGATTGTGTCAACGGGCTATTTTGTCACAGAAGGTGCTGAATGAGCTTTTTTTCCCACCGAAGGTGCCTAACGACTTGCCAACGGGTTGTTTTGCTCACCAAATCTAGGCCAATGAACTGTTTCTCCAATCGAAGATGCCTAGCGACCGTACCAACGGGCTATTTTGCCCACAGAAGCTGTGCCAACAGGTTGTTTTTCCTACAAAAGATACCTAACGATTGCAACAACAGGTTGTTTTCCCACTGAATGTACCCAACGAGCTGTTTTTCCTACTGAAGGTGCCTGGTGATCGTGCCAGTGGGCTGTTTTGCCAACCGAAGCTATTACAACAGGCTATTTTCCTACGAAGAGGCCTAGCGACAGTGCCAATGAGCTGTTTTACCTACTGAAGCTGTACCAACAGGCTGTTTTTCCCACTGTAGGTGCTTGGTGACTATGCTAAAGGATTGTTTTACCTACTGAAGATGCCTAGCAACCTTGCCAACGGACTGTTTTACCCACAAAAGTTGTGCCAAAGGTCTATTTTTCCCATTGAAGGTGCCCGACGATCGTGCCAATGGGCTGTTTTGCCCACTGAAGGTGTGCCAATGGGCTATTTTTCCCACCGAAGGTGGCTAGCGACCATGCCAATAGGTTGTTTTGCCCATCGAAGGTGCCCAAAAAGTTGCTTTTCCCAATGAAGGTGCCTAGCGACCATGCTAACTGGTTGTTTTACCCATCGAAGGGGTGCCAACTAGCGGTTTTTCCTACCGAAGATGCGTAACGACCGTGCCAACATGCTATTTTGCTAATAAAAATTGTGCCAATGCATTGTTTTACCTATCAAAGGTGCCTAGCGATAATGTCAACGGGCTATTTTACCACAAAAGGAGCCCAACGAGCTGTTTTTCCCACTGAAGGTGCTTATCGACTGTGTCAACAGATTGTTTTGCCCATCAAAGCTGTGCCAGCGGGTTATTTTTCCCACTAAAAATGCCTACCTACCGTGCCAACGGGTTATTTTGCCCATAGAAACTATGCCAACCGGCTATTTTTCCTACCAATGGTGCCTTGCGATAGTGCCAATGGGCTGTTTTACCCACTGAAGCTGTGCAACTAGCTGTTTTCCCACGGAAGATGCCTAATGACCGTGCCAAAATTCTATTTTGCCCATAGAAGCTATACCACCGGGTTGTTTTTCGCACTGAAGGTGCATAGTGACTGTGCCAATGGGCTATTTTTCCCTTCGAAGGTTGTCAACGTGCTGTTTTTCCCTCTGAAGTTTTGCCAACGAACTATTTTGCCTACCAAAGGTGACCAACGAGATTTTTTTTGACTAAAGGTGCCTAACAACTGGTTGCCCACCAAAGGTGCCTAACGACTTTGCCAATGGGCTGTTTTGCCTGCAGGTGCTATGCCGACAGGCTATTTTTCTTAGAAAAGGTGCCTAGCGACCATGCCAAAGGGCTGTTTTACCCTCCGAAGATGTTCAACGTGCTGCTTTTCGTACTGAAGATGCCTACCGTCCATGACAGCAGGTTGTTTTGCGCATAGAAACTGTACCAAAGGGTTGTTTTCCCACCAAAGGTGCCTAGCAACTGTGCCAACAGGCTGTTTTGTCTACCAAAGTTGCCTAACGACTGTGCCAATGGGCTTTTTTGCCCATCGAAGCTTTGCCAACGGGTTGTTTTTCTGATCGAATGTTCCTTGTAATAGTTAGAACGGGTTGTTTTCAAACCGAAGATGTCCAACGATCTGTTTTTCCCACCGAATGTGCCAAATGACCGTGCTAACGGATTGTTTTGCCCATTGAAGGTGCCCAGCGACCGTGCCAATGGGCTGTTTTGCTCATCAAAGGTGCCTAGCGACTGAGCCAACGGGCTATTTTGCCCACCGAAGGTGCGCCAACGGGCTATTTTTCGCATCAAAGTTGACCAGCGATTGTGCCAACGGGCTATTTTGCCCACCAAAGGTGCCTAGCGACCAAGCCAAATGGCTATTTTGCCCACCGAAGGTGTGCCAATGAGTTTTTTTCCCACCAAAGGTGCCTAACAACCGTGCCAACCAGTTGTTTTGCCCATCGAAGGAGCCCAACGAGCTGTTTTTCCTACCGAAGGTGCCTAGAGACCGTGTCAACGGGTTGTTTTGCCCACAGATACTATACCAATGGGCTATTTTTTACCCAGCACAGTTCCCTAGCGATCGTGCCAATAGGCTATTTTGACACAGAAGGTGCCGAATGAGCTTTTTTTCCCATCGAAGGTGCACCAATAGGCTGCTTTCCCTCTGAAGGTGCTCAACGTGTTGCTTTTCCTACCAATGATGCCTACCGTCCATGACAACGAGCTATTTTCCCTATAGAAGCTATACCAAAGGGTTGTTTTCCCACCAAAGGTGCCTAGCAACCATGTCAATGGGCTGTTTTGCCTACCAAAGTTGCCTAACGACCGTGCCAATGGGTGCTTTTGCCTACCAAAGCCTTGCCAACGGGCTGTTTTGCCCACCGAAGGTATGCCAACGAGATGTTTTTCCTATCGAAGATGCCTAATGACTATCTCAATGGGCAGTTTTGCGCTTAGAAGCTATGCCAAGGGCTGTTTTCCCAATGAAGGTGCCTAACGACCATGCCAAGGAGCTGTTTTGCCCGTAAAAGTTGTGCCAACGGGTCTTGCCAATGGGCTATTTTGTCACAGAAGGTGCCAAATGAGCTTTTTTCTCTAACAAAGGTGCCTAACAACCGTATGAACGAGTTGTTTTGCTTATCGAAGCTGTGCCAACGAGCTGTTTTTCCCACCAAAGATTCCTAGCAACCGTACCAACGAGCTATTTTGCCCACAAAAGCTATGCCAACGGGCTGCTTTTCTTACAAAAGGTACCTAACGACTGTAGCAACGGGTTGTTTTCCCACCGAAGGTACCCAAAGAGCTATTTTTCCTACCAAAAGTGATCGTGCCAGTGGGCTGTTTTGCCAACCGAAGCTATTACAACGAGCTATTTTCCCACCGAAGGGGCCTAGCGACAGTGCCAATTAGTTGTTTTGCCCACTAAAGCTGTGCCAACAGGCTATTTTTCCCACTGTAGGTGCTTGGTGACTAAGCTAAAGGGTTGTTTTACCCACTGAAGATGCCTAGCGACCTTGCCAATGGGCTGTTTTACACACAAAAGCTATGCCAATGGGCTATTTTTCCCATCAAAGGTGCCCGACGATCATTCCAATGGGCTGTTTTGCCCACCAAAGGTGCCCAACGGCCTGTTTTGGCCACCGAAGGTGTGCCAATGGGCTGTTTTTCCCACCGAAGGTGCCTAGCGACCATACCAACAGGTTGTTTTGCCCATCGAAGGCACCCAACGAGTTGTTTTTCCCAATAAAGGTGCCTAACGACTGTGCCAACTGGTTGTTTTACCTATGGAAGGGGTGCCAACGAGCTGTTTTGCCTACCGAAGATGCCTAACGACCGTGCCAACATGCTATTTTGTTAATAAAAATTGTGCCAACGAGTTGTTTTACCTAACAAAGGTGCCTAGCAATAATGCCAACGGGCTATTTAATCACAGAAGGAGCCCAACGAGCTGTTTTTCCCACCGAAGGTGCTTATCGACCATGTCAATAGACTGTTTTGCCCATCGAAGCTGTGCCAATGAGCTGTTTTTCCACTAAAAATGCCTACCGACCTTGCCAATGGGCTATTTTGCCATAGAAACTGCGCTAGCGGGCTATTTTCCTACCAAAGGTGCCTAGTGACAATGCCAATGGGTAGCAGACGGTTCGGACGATGGTTGTGTCCTAAACCCAGTCAGCGGCTATTTTACCCACCGAAGCTGTGCCAACTAGCTATTTTTCCCACGGAAGATGCCTAACGACCCTGCCAACATGCTATTTTTCCCACAGGCGGTGTATAGTGACTGTGCCAATGGGCTGTTTTGCCCTTCGAAGGTTTTCAATATTCTGTTTTTCCCGCCAAAGGTGCCTAACAACTGTGCCAACGGGCTATTTTGCCCACCGAAGCTGTGCCAACGGGCTATTTTTCCTACCAAAGGTGTCTAGTAACTGTGCCGACGGGCTGTTTTGTCCACCAAAGCTATGCCAACGGCCAGTTTTTACCATCGAAGGTGCCTAGTGACCATGCCAACAGGCTGTTTTGCCCACTAAATGTTCCTAACTATTTGTCTTTCCCACCGAAGATGCCTAGCAATAGTGCCAATGTGCTTTTTTGGCCACATAAACTTTGCCAATGGACTATTTTGCCCACCGAAGCTATGCCAACGAGACGTTTTTCTCATCGAAGGTGCCTAATGACCATGTCGATGGCCAGTTTTGCCCTCAAAAGCTAAGCCAAGGGCTATTTTTCTAATCGAAGGTGCCTAGCTACCGTGCTAATGGACTTTTTTGCCTACCAAAGGTGCCCAACGAGATGTTTTTTCCACTGAAGATGCCTAACAACTGGTTGCCCACCGAAGGTGCCTAACGATCGTGCCAATGGGTTGTTTTACCTACAAGTGCTATGCCAACGGGCTGTTTTTCCTACCAAAGTTGCCTAGCAACCATGCCA
Source organism: Erythroxylum minutifolium (assembly GCA_027123815.1). Taxonomy (NCBI): domain Eukaryota; kingdom Viridiplantae; phylum Streptophyta; class Magnoliopsida; order Malpighiales; family Erythroxylaceae; genus Erythroxylum; species Erythroxylum minutifolium. Next base: position 5,982 of record JAOTJB010029488.1, read on the forward strand.
ACAGGCTATTTTACCTTCCGAAGATGCTCAACGTGCTGCTTTTCCTATCGAAGGTGCCTACTGTCCATGACAACGGGTTTTTTTGGCCATAGAAGCTATACCAAAGGGTTGTTTTCCCACCAAAGGTGCCTAATGGCCGTGCCAACAGGCTGTTTTGTCTACCAAAGTTGCCTTATGACCGTGCCAACGGGCTCTTTTGCCCATTGAAGCTTTGCCGACAGGTTGTTTTTCCTACCGAAGGTTTCTTACGACAATTAGAATGGGCTGTTTTCAAACCAAAGATGCCCAACGATCTGTTTTTCCCACCGAATGTGCCAAACGACCGCGCCAACGGATTGTTTTGCCATTGAAGGTGCCCAGCGACTGTGCCAACAGGCTATTTTGCTTATCGAAGGTACCTAGCTACTGAGCCAATGGGCTGTTTTGCCCACCAAATGTGCTCCAACAGGCTGTTTTTCCCACTGAAGTTGACCAGCGACTGTGCTAATGGGCTATTTTGCCCACCAAAGGTGCCAAGCGACTGAGTCAAATGGCTGTTTTGCCCACCAAAGGTGTGCCAATGAGTTGTTTTTCCCACTGAATGTGCCTAGCGACCGTGCCAACGGGTTGTTTTGCCCATCGAAGGAGCCCAACGAGCTATTTTTCCCACCGAAGGTGCCTAACGATCGTGTCAACAGGATATTTTGCCCACAGAAGCTATGCCAAAGGGTTGTTTTACCCAGCAAAGCTCCCTAACGATTGTGCCAACGGGTTATTTTGACACAGAAGGTTCCGAATGAGCTTTTTTCCCACTGAAGGAGCACCAACGGGCTGTTTTTCCCTTTGAGGATGCTCAACGTGTTGCTTTTTGTACCGAAGGTGCCTACAGTCCATCAAAACGGACTATTTTGCCCATAGAAGCTGTACCAAAGGGCTGTTTTCCCACCAAAGGTGCCTAGCGACCGTGTCAATGGGCTGTTTTCTCTACCAAAATTGCCTAACGATCGTGCCAACGGGCTCTTTTTCCCATCAAAGCTTTGCCAACGAGATGTTTTTCCCACTGAAGGTGCCTAGCGACTGTGCCATCGGGTTGTTTTACCTACAAAGGCTATGCCAACGGGCTGTTTTGCCTAGCGATCGTGTCAATATACTATTTTTTCACAGAAGGTGCCGAATGCGCTTTTTTCCCATCGAAGGTGCCTAAAGATCGTGCCAACGGGTTGTTTTGCTCACCAAAGCTATGCCAACGGGTTGTTTTTCCCATCGAAGATGCCGAGCGACCGTACCAATGGGTTGTTTTGCCCACAGAAGCAGTGCCAATGGGCTGTTTTTCCTACAAAAGGTGCCCAGTCACTGCGGCAATAGGTTGTTTTCCCACTGAAGGTACCCAAAGAGCTATTTTTTCCCACCGAAGGTGCCTAGCAATCGTGCCAATGGGCTGTTTTGCCCACTAAAGCTGTGCCAACGGGCTGTTTTTCCCACTGTAGGTGCTTGGTGACTGTGCTAAAGGGCTGTTTTGCCCACCGAAGATGCCAAGCGACCTGGCCAACGAGCTATTTTGCCCACAGAAGCTGTGCTAAAGGGCTATTTTTCCCATCGAAGGTGCCCAACGGGCTATTTTTGCCCACCGATGGTGTGCCAAAGGGTTATTTTCCCACCGAAGGTGCCTAGCAACCACGCCAACATGCTATTTTGCCTATAGAAGCTGTACCAGTGGGTTGTTTTTCCCACCGAAGGTGCATAGTGAATCTGCCAAGGGGCTGTTTTGTCCTCCGAAGGTGCTCAATGTGCTGTTTTTCCCACCGAAGGTTCCTAGCAACTGTGCCAATAGGCTATTTTGCCCATCGAAGCTGTGCCAATAAGCTATTTTTCCTACCGAAGGTGTCTAGTAACCGTGCCAATGTGCTCTTTTGTCCATTGAAGCTATGCTAACAGGTAGTTTTTACCACCGAAGGTGCCTAGTAACCATGCCAACGGGTTGTTTTGCCCATTAAAGGTTCCCAACTATTTGCCTTTTCCACCAAAGGTGCCTAGCGACGGTGTCAATGTGTTGTTTTGCCCACATAAGTTTCGTCAAAGGGCTATCTTGCCCATCGAAGCTATGTCAATGAGATGTTTTCCCATCAAAAGTGCCTAACGACTTTGACATCAGGCAGTTTTGCCGTCAGAAGCTATGTCAAGGGCTGTTTTTCCCACTGAAGGTGCCTAGTGACTGTGCCAACGGACTATTTTGCCTACCGAAGGTACCCAACGAGCTGTTTTTTCCACCAAAGGTTACTAGCAACTGTGCCAACGGGCTATTTTGCCCATCAAAGGTTCCTAGCAACCATGTCAATGGGTTGTTTTACCCACAGAAGTTGAGCCAACAGGCTGTTTTACCCTGCAAAGTTGCCTAGTGATCATGCAAAAGGCTATTTTGTCATAGAAGGTGTCGAATGAGCTTTTTTTTCCCATCGAAGGTGCCTAACAACCTTGCCAATGGTGTTTTGCTCACCAAAGCTATGCCAACGTGGTGTTTTTCCCACCGAAGATGCCTAGTGACCATACCAACGGGTTGTTTTACCTACAGAAGCTGTGCCAACAGTCTGTTTTTCCTACAAAAGGTGCCTAGTGACTGTGGCAACGGCTTGTTTTGCCCATATAAGCTTTGTCAATGGGCTGTTTTACCTATCGAAGCTACGTCAATGAGATGTTTTTCCCATCGAAGGTGCCTAAAAATCATGCCAACGGGCAGTTTTACCCTCAGAAGCTATGCCAAGGGCTGTTTTTCCCACCGAAGGTCCCTAGCCACCGTGCCAACGAACTATTTTGCCTACCGAAGGGCCCAACAAGTTGTTTTTTCCACCAAATGTGCCTAGCAACTGTGCCAATGGGCTATTTTGCCCACCGAAGGTGCCTAGCGACTGTGCCAATGGATTGTTTTGCCTACAGGTGCTGTGCCAACAGGCTGTTTTTCCTACCAAAGGTGCCTAGCGATCGTGCCAACGTGTTGTTTTGCCCTCCTAAGATTCGCGACGTGCTGGTTTTCCTATCGAAGGTGCTTACCACCCATGCCAACGGGTTGTTTTGCCCATAGAAGCTGTGCCGAAGGGCTGTTTTCCCACCAAAGGTGCCTAGCGACCTTGGCAATGGGTTGTTTTGTATATCAAAGTTGCCTAGCGACCGTACAAATGGTCTCTTTTACAGACCGAAGCTTTGCCAATGGGCCATGCGACAGTTAGAACGGGCTATTTTTCCTACCAAAGGTACCCAACGATCTGTTTTTCCTAACGAAGGTGCCAAACTACCATGGCAACAAGCTGTTTTACCCACCAATGGGTTGTTTTTCCCACTAAAGGTGCCTAGCGACTGTGCCAACGGGTTGTTTTGCCCATAGGAGCTGCACCAAAGAGTTGTTTTTCCCACCGATGGTGCCCAACGAGCTTTTTTCCCCACCAAAAGTGCCTAATGACCGTGCCAACGGGTTGTTTTGCCATCCGAAAGTGTGCCAATGGGTTGTTTTTCCCACCGAAGGTGCCTAACAAGCGTGTCAACGAGCTATTTTGCCACAGAAGGTGCGCAACGAGCTGTTTTTTCCACCAAAGGTGCCTAACAGTCGTGCCAACAGACTATTTTTCCCACCGAAGGTGCTCAACGAGCTATTTTTCCTACCAAAGATGCCTAGCGACTGTGCCAACGGGCTGTTTTACCCACAGAAGCTGTGCCAATGGGCAGTTTTACCCAGCAAAGGTGCCTAGCAATTGTTCCAACGAGCTATTTTTCTCACCGAAGGAGCAAAATGAGCTATTTTTTCCACCAAAGGTGCCTAGCAACTGTGTCAACACCCTATTTTACTCGCAGAAGGTGCTTAGCGACTGTGCCAACGGGAGGTTTTGCCCACAGGTGCTATGCCAACAGGTTGTTTTTCCTACCAAAGGTGCCTAGAGACTGTGCCAATAGGCTGTTTTTCCCTTCGAAGATGCTCAACGTGCTATCTTTTCCATTGAAGGGGCCTAGCAACTGTGCCAACGGGCTATTTTGCCCACCGAAGCTTTACCAAAGGGCTATTTTTTCCACCGAAGGCACCTAGCGATCGTGCAAACCGGCTATTTTGTCTACTAAAGTTGCCCAGCGACCGTTCCAATGAGCTGGTTTACCCACCAAAGGTGACTAGTGATCGAGCCAACGGGCTACTTTGCCCACCGAAGGGGTGCCAATGGGTTATTTTTCCCATCGAAGGTGCCTAGCGACCGAGGCAATAGGTTATTTTACCGATTGAAGGAGCTCACCGAGTTGTTTTTCCCACCGTAGGTGCCTAGCAACCGTGTCAACAGGCTGTTTTGCCTATAAAAGCTGTGCCAATGGGTTGTTTTACCCAGCAAAGCTGCCTAGCGATCGTGCCAATGGACTATTTTGTCACAAAAGGTGCCGAATGAGCTTTTTTCCCACTGATGGTGCCTAATGACCATGCCAACGGGTTGTTTTGCTCACCGAAGCTGGGCCAATGAGCTGTTTTTCCCATCGAAGATGCCTAGCGGCT
>JAOTJB010029497.1:0-10479 GCA_027123815.1 Erythroxylum minutifolium
CCTTTGGTAGGCAAAACAGCCTGTTGACACGGCCGTTAGGCACCATCTTTAGGAAAAACAACCCCGTTGGGCACCTTTGGTGGGAAAAGTAGCTCGTTGGCACATATTCGGTGGGAAAATCAACCAATTGGCATGGTCGCTAGGTACCTTCGGTAACAGAAACAGCCTGTTGGGCACCTTCGTTGGGCAAAACAGCCCAAAGACACGGACGCTAGGCACCTTCGGTGGAAAGTACACAACCTTGGCATGGTAGCTAGGCACCTTCGATCGGAAAAAAATTATTTGGACACCTTCGGTGGGAAAAACCATTCGTTGGCATGGTCGCTAGTCACGTTCGGTGGGAAAAACAGCCCGTTGGCACACGTTCGGTGGGCAAAACTGCACGTTGACATGGACGCTCGGCAACTTCGGTAGGAAAAATAGTACGTTGGCACGGTCGCCAGAAAACCTTTTGTGGGAAAACAGCCCATTGGTGTACCTTTGGCGGGCAAAATAGCTCGTTGGCAAGGACACTAGGCACCTTTGGTGGGAAAAACAACCCGTTGACACAGTCTTTAAGCACTTTCGGTAGAAAAACAACCCGTTAGGAAACCTTTGGTGGCTAAAATAGTCCGTTGGCACGTCACTAGGAACTTTTGATGGGAAAAACAACCAGTTAGGACACCTTCGGTGGGCAAAACAGCCCTTTGGCATAGACGCTAAGCTCATTTAGTGGGAAGAATAGCCCGTTGGCATGATCGTTAGGCACGCTCAGTGGGAAAAACAACCCTTTGGTATAGACGCTAAGCTCATTTAGTGGGAAAAATAGCCTGTTGGCATGATTGCTAGGCGTGCTCAGTGGGAAAAACAGCCTGTTGGCACACCTTCAGTGGGCACAACGGCCAGTTGGCACGTACGCCAGGCACCATCTGTAGGAAAAACAGCCTATTGTCAAGTTCGCTAGGTACCTTTGATGAGAAATATAGCCCATTGGCATACCTTCGGTAGGCAAAACAGTTCGTTGGTGTGGTGACTAGGCACCTTCGATGGGAAAAATAACTTGTTGGCACACCTTTGGTAGGCAAAACGGCCCGTTACCATGAACGCTAGGCACCTTTGGTGAGAAAAACAACCTATTGAACACCTTCAGTGGGCAAAATAGTTAATTGGGATGATCGCTATGCACCTTTGGTAAGCACCTTTGGCACGAAAAAGACCACGTTGGCATAGTCGTTAGGCACCTTCAGTGGGAACAACAGCCCATTGCCACCCCTTCGGTGGACATAACAGTCTGTTGGCATAGTCACTAGGCACCTAAGGTGGGAAAAAAAACTCGTTAGCACACCTTTGGTGGGTAAAACAACCCGTTGGCACAGATGCTAGGCACCTTTGGTAGGAAAAACAACACTTTGGCACACCTTTAGTGCACAAAACAGCCAGTTGGCACGGTCGTTGGGCACCTTCAGTAAGGAAAACAACCTATTGAGCACCTTTAGTGGGAAAAACAACCCGTTGGCACCTTCGGTAAGGAACACATCTCATTAGACATCTTTGGTGGCCAAAACAACCAGTTGGCACAGTCACTAGGCACTTTCGGTGTGAAAAATAGCCCGTTAGGCACATTTGACGGAAAAAATAGACCGTTGCCACATCTTCAGTGGGAAAAATAGCCCGTTGTCACGATCACTAGGCACCTTCAATGGAAAAAATTGCCTATTATCACACCTTTGGTGGGAAAAAAACTAGTTGGCACGATTGCTAGGCACCTTTAATAAGGAAAACAGCCCGTTGGGCACCTTAGTTGGGAAAAACAGCCCATAGGCACGGACAATAGGCACCTTCGGAGGAAAAAACTCCCTGTTGACATGGTCGCCAGGCACCTTCGATAGGAAAAACAGACCATTGGGACATCTTTGGTGGGTAAAACAGTCCGTTAGAATGGTCACTAGGCACCATCGGTGGGAAAAACAACCCGTTGGCACGGTTACTAGGCACCTTCTGTGGCTAAAATAGCCCGTTGGCACACCTTCAGTTGGAAAAACAACCTGTTTACATGGTCGCTAGGCACTTTCGGTGGGAAAAATAGCCCGTTAGGAAACCATCGATGGGCAATACAGTACGTCAGCACGGTCGCTAGGCACCTTCTATGGGCAAAATAGCCAGTTGGCACAGTCGTTAGGTAGCTTCGATAAGGCAAATATCTCATTAGGCACCTTCGGTGGGCAAAATAGTCCGTTGGTACGGTCGCTAGGCAACATTGGTGGGGAAGAACAACCTATCGGCACACCTTCGATGGGAAAATTAGTCAGTAGGCATGGTCGCCAGGCCCCTTTTGGTAAGGTAAATAGCCGATTGGCAATTTTTGGTGGAAAAGCAGACTGTTGGCTCGGACGCTAGGCACCATTGGTGGGAAAAATAGCCAGTTGGCACGATCACTAGGCACCATTAATAGGAACAACAACTCGTTGGGACACCTTCAGTGGGTAAAACGGTTTGTTACCACAGTCAATAGGCACATTCGGTGGGAAAAACAACCCGTTGGCACACCTTTGGTGGACAAAATAGTCCGTTGGCACTAATGCTAGGCACCTTCACGTTTGGTGGGCAAAAGCAGCGATCGTTGGCATGATCGCTAGGCACCTTCGGTGGGAAAGGCAGCCCATTGGTAGACCTTTGGTGGGAAAAACAACCCATTGGCACGATCGCTAGGCACTTTTGGTGGGAAAAACAACCCATTAGGAAACCTTCGGTGGGCAAAATAGTCCATTGGCACGGTTGCTACGCATTTTTTGTGTGAAAACAGCCTGTTAGGACACCTTCGGTGGGAAAAACAACTCTTTGGCATGGACGCTAAGCACCTTTAGTGGGAAAAATAGCCTATTGGCACGGTCGTTAGGCATCTTTAGTAGGAAAAACAGCCTGTTGGCACATCTTTGGTGGGCAAAACAGCAAGTTGGCATGGACTCTAGGCACCTTCAATGGGAAAACAGCAGTTGGCACAGTCATTAGGCTCCTTCGATGGGAAAAGTAGCCCGTTGGCACATCTTCGATGGGCAAAATAGTCTGTTGGCATGGTTAGTAGGAACCTATACTGGGAAAAATATCCTATTGGCACACCTTTGGTGAGCAAAATAGCCCATTAGCACGGACGATAGGCACCTTCGATTGGAAAAACAGCTCGAAGGCATACCTTCAGTGGGCAAAACAACCATTTGGCACGGTCGGTAGGCAACTTCGGAAAGGAAAACAACCCTTCAGACACCTTCGGTGGGCAAAACAGCCCATTGGCATGGTGGCTAGGCACCTTTGGTAGGAAAAACAGCCTGTTGGCATACCTTCGGTGGGAAAAACTGCTAGTTGGCACGGTCTTCAGGCACCTTCGATAAGTAAAACAACCTATTGGCATACACGCTAGGTACCTTTGGTGGAAAAAACAGCCCATTGGAATGGTCGATAGGCACCATCGATGGTAACAATAGTCCATTGGGACACCTTCGATCGATAAAACGGTTCGTTGCCATGGTCGCTAGGCACTTTGGTAGGAAAAACAACACGTTGGCACACCTTCAATAGGCAAAACAGCCAGTTGGCACTGTAGCTAGGCACCTTCGGTATGGAAAATAGCCCATCGAGCATCTTCGGTGGGCAAAAAAGCCTGATTGCTCAATCGCTAGGCACCATTGTTGGCGAAAACATCTCGTTGGCACACCTTCGGTCAGAAAAATAGCCGGTTGCAATGATCGCCAGGTATGTTCAGTAAGGAAAACAGCTCGTTGGGCACCTTCGGTGGGCAAAACAACCCGTTGACACAGATGCTAGGCACCTTTGGTGGGGAAAAGTATCCTTTTGCATGGTCATTAGGCACTATCGGTGGGAATAACAACCCATTGGGACACCATCGGTGGGAAAAATAGTATGTTGCCACGGTCACTAAGCACCTTCAGTGGGAAAAATAGCCCGTTGGGCACCTTTGGTGGGAAAAATAACCCGTTGCAACACCTTTGGTGGGAAAAAAGCACGTTGGTAGGACCGTTAGGCACATTCGGTGGAAAAATAGCCCATTGGCATACCTTCGTTGGTAAAAACAGCCCATTGGCATGGTCGTTAGGCACCTTCGATATGAAAAATAGCCCGTTGGCACGATCGTTAACACCTTCGGTGGGAAAAATAGCCCGTTGGCACACTTTTAGTGGGCAAAACAATTCGTTGGCATGGTCACAAGGAACCTTCAGTGGGAAAAACAAGCTGTTGGCATAGACGCTAGGCACCTTCATTCGAAGAAACAACTAGGTGCACGGTCGCTAGGTACATTCAGTGGTAAAAACAACCCTTTGACATACCTTTAGTGGGCAAAACAACCAATTGGCACGATCATTAAGCACTTTCGGTGGGAAAAACAGCCCGTTGGCACACGTTCGGTAGGGAAAAGCCCATTGGCACGGTCGCTAGGCACCTTTAGGGGGGAAAACATCTCGTTGGCACAACTGTAGTGGGGAAAACAGTCAGTTGGCAATGTCGTTGGGCACCTTTGGTAAGGAAAATGGCCCATTGTGTACCTTTAGTGGGAAAAAGGCCTCTTGACTTGGTCGCTAGGTACCTTTGGTGGGAAAAACCGCCCGTTGGCACAGACCCTAGGCAATTTTGGTGGGAAAAACAACCTGTTGGCACGATCGTTAGGCACCATCGTTAGGAACAACAGCCTGTTGGGACACTTTTGGTGGGCAAAACAGTCCATTTTCACAGTCGCTAGGCACCTTCGGTGGGAAAAACATCCCATTGGCATATATTCAGTGGGCAAAATAGTCAGTTGGCACTGTCATTAAGTACCTTCGATAAGGAAAACACCCTGTTAGGTGCCGTCAGTGGGCAAAAAAACCCGTTGGCTTGGTTGCTAGGCACCATTGTTGGCAAAAACCTGTCGTTGGCGCACCTTCAGTGGGAAAAACAGCCAGTTGACACGGTCGCTAGGCACCTTGGGTAAGGAAAACAGGCACGGATGCTAGGCACCGAAAAATAGCCCTTTCACACGATCGTTAGGCACCATCGGTGGGAACAACAACTCGTTGGGATGACTTCAGGGGGAAAAATAGTCCATTGCCACTATCGCTAGGCATCTTTGGTGGGAAAAATAGCCCATTGGCACACTTTCGGTGGGCAAAACAGCTCGTTGGCAAGGACGTTAGGCGCCTTCAGTGGGAAAAAAACCCAGTTAGGCACATTGGAGGGTAAAACAGCCCGTTGGAACACATTTTTTGGGCAAAACAGCACGTTGGGATGATCGCTAGGCACTTTTGGTGGAAAAATAGCCCATTGGCCACCTTCGGTGGGAAAAATAGCCCGTGGTCACACCATCGACAAGCCAAATAGCCTGTTGATATGGCCGCAAGGCACTTTCAATAGGAAAAACAGCCCGTTGGCCACCTTAGATGGGCAAAATAGCCTGTTGGAATGGTCGTAACGTACTTTTTATGGAAAAAAACAGCCTTTTGGTACACCTTCGTTGGGGAAAACGGCCGGTTTGCACGGTCTTTAGGCATCTTCAATGCAAAAAACAACACATTGACATCATCGTTAGGCACCTTCGGTGGGGAAAATAACCCTTTGGCACACATTCGGTGGAAAGAACAGTCTGTTGGCATGGCACCTTTGGTGGGCAAAATAGCCCATTGGCACAGTCACTAGGTACATTTGTTTGGAGAAATAGCCCATTGGCACAATTGTTGGGCACCTTTGGTAGGAAAAACAACTTGTTGGCACACCTTTGTGGGGAAAAAAGCCCGTTGGCATCGTCGCTAAGCACATTTGGTGGGAAAAATGGCCCATTGGCACACCTTTGTTAGGCAAAACTGAAAGTTGGCATGGACGCTAGGCATCTTCGGTGGGAAAAATAGCCCATCGGCACACATTCGGTGGGCAAAACAACTAGTTGGCACCAACGCTAGGCACCTACATTGGGAGAAATAGCCTGTTGGCACGGTCGCTAGGTACCTTCAGTGGAAAAAATAGCTAATTGGCATACATTTGGTGGGTAAAATAGTCCATTGACATGGCCACTAGGCACCTTCGGGGAGAAAAAGAACCTATTGGCGCACCTTTAGTGGGAAAAACAGCATGTTATCACGGTGTTGGGCACCTTTGGTGGGAAAACAACCCATTGGCACACCTTCAGTGGGTAAAACAGCCCTTTGGCACACCTTTAGTGGGCAAAACAGTTGGTTGGCAAGGTCATTGAGCACTTTCAGTAAGGAAAATGGCCGGTTGGGCATCTTCAGTGGGAAAAACATCCTGTTGACACGATCGCTAGGTACCTTCGGTGGGAATAATAGGCCGTTGGCATGGTCGCTAGTCACCATCGGTGGGAACAACAACCTGTTAGGACACCTTCGGTGGGAAAAACAATTCGTTGGAAAACCTTCAGTGGGCAAAACAGCAGGTTGGCACGGTCGCTAGGGACCTCTGATAAGGAAAACAACCTGTTGTGCATCTTTGGTGGACAAAACAACCCATTGGCACAGACATTAGGCTCCTTCGATGGGAAAAACAACTCGTTAGTGCACCTTCAGTGGGCCAAAGCAGCACATTGACACGGTCGGTATGCACTTTCAGTAGGAAAAATAGCCCATTGACACACCTTTGGCGGGCCAAACAGCCCATTGGCACGACCGCTAGGCACTTTCGATGGGAAAAATAGCCTATTGGGCACCTTCGGTGGGAAAAGCAGCCGTTGGCATGGTCATTAGGCACATTAGGTGGGACAAACAGCCCGTTGGGCACTTTCAGTAGGAAAAATAGCCCGTTGGCACACCTTCGGTGGGTAAAATGGACCGTTGGCACAATTGCTAGGAACCTTCGGTGTGAAAAGTAGCCAGTTGGTGCATCTTTGGTAGGAAAAACAGCCCATTGGCACACCTTTGATGGGAAAAATAACCCGTTGGAACAGTCGCTAGACACATTCTGTGGGAAAAACATCCCGTTAGGAAACCTTTGGTGGGCAAAACAGTCCATTGGCATGGTCGCTACGTACTTTTAGTGGGAAAAACAGCCCTTTGGCATGGACACTAGGCACCTTTAGTAGGAAAAATAGCCCATTGGCATGGTCACTAAGCATCTTCAGTAGGAAAAATAGCCTGTTGGCACATTTTCAGTGGGGAAAACATCTAGTTGGCATGGACGCTAGGACACCTTCAGTGGTAAAACAGCAGTTGGCATGGTCGCTAGGCTCCTTTGATGGGAAAAGTAGCTCGTTGGCATACCTTCGTTAGGCAAAACAGTCCATTGGCATAGTTAGTGGGCAACTACACTGGGAAAAATATCCTGTTGGCACACCTTTGGTAGGGAAAATAGCCCATTAGCAAGGCACTAGAACCCTTTTGTTGGAAAAATAGCCCGATGGCACACCTTCAGTAGGCAAAATAGCCATTTGCCACGGTCGATAGGCGACTTTGGCAAGGAAAACAGCACATTGGCATGGTAGCTAGGCACCTTCGGTGGGAAAAACAGCCAGTTGACATGGTCTCCAGGCACCTTTGATAAGGAAAACAGCCTGTTGGCACAGACGTTAGGTGCCTTCACTAGAAAAAATAGCCCGTTGAAACGGTCGCTAGGCACCATTGATGGGAACAACAGCCGGTTGGGACACCTTTGGTGGACAAAACGGTCCATTAACATGATCGCTAGGCACCTTCGGTGGGAAAAATACCACGTTGGCACACCTTCTGTGGGCAAAACAGCCAGTTCGCACTGTTGCTAGGCATCTTCGGTATGGAAAATAGCCCATTGGGCATCTTCGGTGGGCATAAAAACCAAATGGCTCAGTCGTTAGGCACCATTGTTGGCAAAAACACCTCGTTGGCATAACTTTAGTAAAAAAATAGCCAGTTGCCATGATCGCTAGGCTCCTTTAGTAAGGAAAATAGCCCGTTGCGCACCTTCGATGGGCAAAACAGCCTGTTGGCACAGACGCTAGGCACCTTTGGTAGGAAAAACAATCCTTTGGTACAGTCGCTAGGCACCATCGGTGGGAACAACAACCCACTGGGACACCATCGGCGGGCAAAACAGTCCGTTGGCACGTCACTAAGCACCTTTGGTGGGAAAACAGCACGTTGGGCACCTTCGATGGGCAAAACAGCCCGTTGGAACCCCTTTAGTGGGAAAATAGCACGTTGCCAGAATTACTAAGCATAATCGATGGAAAAATAAACCATTGAAAACAGCCCGTGGGCACACCTTCAGTAGCCCAAATAGCCCGTTGGCAAGACTGTAAGGCACTTTCAATGGGAAAACAGCCTGTTGGGCACCTTAGGTGGGAAAAACAGCCCGTTGGCAGACTATCGTTGGTCAAAATAGCCCGTTGGCACAGTTGCTAGGCATCTTTGATGCAAAAACAGTCCGTTGGCATGGTCATTAGGAACTTTCAGTGGGAAAAACAGCTCGTTGGCATACCTTCGGTGGGCAAAACAACCTGTTGGCACAGACGCTAGGCATCTTCATTCGAAAAAATAGCTAGGTGCACAGTCGCTAGGTACATTCGGTGGGAAAAACCCTTTGTCACACCTTCAGTTGACAAAACGAACAGTTCGCACGGTCGTTGGGCAACTTCGGTGGGAAAAACAGCCCGTTGGCACACCTTCGGTGGGAAAAACAGCCCGTTGGCACAGTCATTAGGCACCTTCGGAAAAATAGACTGTTGTCAAACCGTCAGTGGGCAAAACAGTCAGTTGGCAAGGTCGTTGGGCACCTTTGGTAAGGACAATGGCCCGTTGGGTACCTTAAGTGGGAAAAAGGCCTCTTGACGCAGTCGGTTGGTACCTTCGGTGGAAAAAACAGCCCGTTGGCACACCTTTAATAGGAAAAACAACCTGTTGGCAGAGACCTTAGGCACCTTCCGTGGGAAAAACAACCCGTTGACACAGTGGCTAGGCATCATCAGTGGGAACAATAACCTATTGGGACACTTTTGGTAGGCAAAACAGTCCATTGCTACAGTCACTAGGCACCTTTAGTGGGAAAAACAGCTCGTTGGTACACATTCAGTGGGCAAAACAGTCAGTTGGCACTATTGTTGAGTACCTTTGATAAGGAAAACAACCCGTTAGGCACCTTCGGTGGGCAAAAGAGCCCGTTGGTTCAGTCGTTAAGCATCATTGTTAGCAAAAACATTTCGTTGGCACACCTTTGGTGGGAAAAACAACTAGTTGCCACTGTCGTCAGGCACCTTCGGTAAGGAAAACAGACTATTGGGCACCTTTGGTGGGCAAAACAACCCTTTGGCACACCTTTGGTGGGCAAAACAACCCTTTGGCAAAAACAACGCTAGGCACCTTCGGTAGGAAAAACAATCCATTGACACGGTCACTAGACACCATTGGTGGGAAAAACAGTCCGTTGGGATGCCTTTGGTGGGCAAAATAGTCCGTTGCCACTATCGCTAGGCACCTTCAGTGGGAAAAACAGCCTATTGGCACACCTTCGGTGGCCAAAACAGCCTGTTGGCATGAACACTTGGCACCTTCGGTGGGAAAAATAGACCGTTGGGCACCTTCGGGGGGAAAACAACCCGTTGGAACACCTTTGGTGGTGAAAACAACAAATTGGCACGATCGCTAGGCACTTTCGGTGGAAAAATAGCTCGTTGGCCACCTTCGGTGGGAAAAACAGCCCGTTGGTGCACCATCGATAGGCCAAACAGCCCGTTGGCATGGCCGCAAGGCACCTTCAATGGGAAAAATAGCCCGTTTGGGCAACTTAGTTAGGTAAAGCAGCCCATTGGAATGGCTGCAAGGCAGTTTCAATGGGAAAAATAGCCTGTTGGCACACCTTCATTGGATAAAACAGCCCATTGGCACACCTTCAGTGGGTAAAATAATCTGTTGGCATGGCACTTTAGGTAGGCAAAACAGCTCGTTGGCACGGTTGCTAGGTACATTTGTTGGGAGAAACAGCCCTTTGGCACACCTTCGGTGGGCAAAATAGCTAGTTGACAAGATCTTTGGACACCTTCGGTAGGAAAAACAACCCATTGGCTCAGTCGCTAGTCACCTTCTGTGGAAAAAACAACCCGTTGGCACACCTTCAGTGAGAAAAACAGGCTGTTGGCATGGTCGCTAGGCATATTTCATACGAAAAATAGCCCATTGGCAAACCTTCGGTGGGCAAAACAACAAGTTGGTATGGACGCTAAGTACCTTCAGTGGGAGAAACAGCCCGTCGTCACACATTCGGTGGGCAAAACACCTGGTTGGCACAGACGCTAGGCACCTTCAGTGGGAGAAACAACCTATTGGCATGGTCACTATGTACCTTCGATGGGAAAAATAGCCCGTTGGCACACCTTCGGTGGGCACAACAGTCCGTTGGCATAGCCACTAGGCACCTTCGGGGGGAAAAAGAACATGATGGCACACCTTTGGTGGGAAAAACAGCATGTTAGCACGGTGTTAGGCACCTTCAGCGGGAAAAACAACCCATTGGCACACCTTCAGTGGGCTAAAAAGCCAG
>JAOTJB010029532.1:0-10478 GCA_027123815.1 Erythroxylum minutifolium
ATACCGGGACAATTGTCATGAACGCATGTACAATAAATTCTTATATGCACATATCACTGTTCACAAATGCATGAGCATGAGATGTGTTGATTTACCACACTTGGACCCGTTTCTCTGGTCCGACCCGTTCTACGGAACCGGGATGTTACAATAGCCCTTAGCTACCAATCTAGTTTTAAAGGTCTCTACCTTTCCATCAGATCCTCTCTTCATTTTGAAGATCTATTTACACCCTATAGCTTTTACACTTGGTGGTAGATTTACAAGGATCCAGACTTCATTGATGTACATGGAATCTATTTTTGTTTCCATTGCCTTGAGCCACTTATCCGCATCAACGTCATTAATAGCCCGTGTATAAGTAATGGGATCTATTACTTCTTAGTCTAAGATGGAAATTATGCCTTCTTTAAGACTTAGATACCTGTCTGGTTATCTCACAACCCTCCCACTAAGTCTAAGCAGTACTTGACAATCATGCTGCTCTTCCGATTCAACTCTTGAATCCATCTCGACATTTTGTTCTGCTATATCCAAATCAACTCTTGCTTTGGATGAAATAGATAACTCCTTTAGTACTACTTCACTTCTTCCTTTATGATTTCTCATAAATTCTTCCTCCATAAAGGTCGCATTAGTCGATACAAATACCTTCTTGTCCTGAGGATTGTAAAAATAGTACCTTTGTGTACCTGTAGGATATCTTAAAAACAAACACACCTCTGAATTTGGTTCCATCTTCGTGGATTTAAGCTTTAAAACATTTGTTAGGCATCCCTAAGTCCTTAAGTGTCGCAATGAACGTACTTGTCCAGTCTACAACTCTCTAGGTGTTTTAAGCATCAATTTGGATGGAGTAAAGTTAAGAAGATAAGTTACCATTTGTATGGCATATACCCAGAACAATTCTAGAAGGCTAGCATAGGACATCATTGATCTTACCATTTCTAATAAAGTCCTATTCCTTCTTTTAGCTACGCCATTCTGTTAAGGCATTTTGGGAGCTAACTAGTTGGAAATAATTCCATTATCAATTAGGAATTGTTGGAACTCTCCAGATAAGTACTCACTACTTCGATCTGATCGAAGTTATTTTAATGGCTTGCCTAGTTGCTTCTCATCTTCAGCTTTGAATACTTTGAACCTTTCAAAGGACTCACTCTTGTTGTGCATCAAATACAGATAGCCGTGTCTAGAACAATCATCTATAAAGGTTATGAACTATTCATAACCTCCTCTAGCTTGTATGTTCATAGGCCCATATACATCAGTGTGTACCAGGTCCAACGTGGATTCAAATCTATTTCCTTTGGAAGGAAATGAGGCCTTGGTCATCTTTCCTTCAAAACAAGACTCATAGGAGGGTAAAGGACCATTGTCCAAACTCAGAAGGATCCCATCCTTCACTATCCTGTCAAGTCTTTTCTTATTGACATAACCCATCCTTATGTGCCACAGATATTTTGAATTAATGCTAGAGTCATTAGATTTTCTTGGTTTTTTTTAATTATATGGCGTTTAGTGAGCCTGTCATAGGTTTTATAAAGAATAATCCCTATTTAATTACCGCATTACAAATAAAAATCCTTATTCTCATATATTGAAATAGCATTTTAAAATTATAAGGAATAACTAGATTTTATTAAACAAAAAACAAAAATCATGTTCCTTATAACCATTGGGATGTAATATACATCCTCCAGTTATAACCTATAACCATTAGGAAAGTCTAAGATAACTACTCTCACTGCTTCTGTCTAAACGTAGGATCCATCTACTATCTTGACTTGAAACTGGCCTTTAGGTAGTATTTTCCTTTTCTAGAACCCTTGCATAGAATTGAAAACATGATCAGTGGCTCCTGAATCTAATATCTAAGAATCAGATGAATCTACCATATTTCTAGTTCTTAAGAAAATTAGGAAACCCATACCTTGTTTGATCTTGAGGGTCTCAAGGTAGACTGTGCAGTTCCTCTTCTAGTGGCCCTTCTTACCACAGTAGAACCACTTTCCCTTAATGTTCTCTTTGGCCTTCTTTTTCATAGGTTGGGCTTTGACCCTTGTTTGGGCCTTCCCTTTCTTTGTATAAAATCCTGATGAATGTATGCATGATGATAGACTTAAGAAATCTTAGAAATTAAATCTTTATATAACGGTTATTCTTTTGATCTATAATGGACTAAATGACGATGGGTCATTTTATCCAATAAAAGAAAAACTGGGACCCTCCCACTCAAAAAGCTACTAAGCATCTTCATGCCTAACTATTTGAGAAGTGTTATAATTTGATCCATGCATTTATCAATAGAGCTACAGTGGGCAAATTATTGATAAATCATGTTGAGTGTATAACCATTTGATTCATCCACTAAATGTACTTGCAAACCATGCCTCGGTGGGAGGTCACATTTGCTACCAATGAGTAGACTTATTCATTAAGAGACCTAAACTATGCAAGATCTAGGATTCATGTCCTCTAGTAGGGAGTAACTCTTCACCACATAAAAATGGGCCATCATATGGAGACCGTGGACTCTCACATGAGCATCCTCTCCCACTCAATCCTTTTTGGTGTTTAAGTTTTAATAAATACCATCTTATCTAGATGCAATTTATTAACCATCCTATATTGTTTCATTATATATCTCATATATAATGAATACATGGCAAAGCCTAGGGTTGGCAATTTTTCTAAATGACATACAGTCACATAATATCACATATTATTTCCATTTATTCATCTATTAATCTCATAAATTAAATAGCTATTTTTAATTATCCATCCTAAAAAATTAAAAGAAAATTACAAGGCCTTTTTGGCCCAAAATTTCTTCGTGGACTTAGATCTTCCACTTCGAACTCTTCACTCGCATAACTCGAACCGTCGAAAAAAATAAGTTAATGGCATTTTATTTCTAATTTTTTTGGATAAATTTAACACCTATTTAAAGACCTAAAAAAATAACCCATAATAGGATGAGCGCGGAACCTAAAACCAATCCGTGCGCCACATTTGCCACAAGGTAGCATGATAGATATATAATTGCTGGCCAGGTGTAGTAGTGCACGCTGCCGAGTGCAGAGCGTGCTGTGAGTAGCAAGTGTTATTGTGCGTTGTCGAGTGTAGTGCACGTTGCCAGCGTGCAATGCGTGTTGTCAACAACAACACTTGTCGCACGCTGCAGAGTGCAGTGTGTGCTACGCGCTACTAAATGCAGTGCGCGATGCCTTTTTTGGCCACGCATAGTGGTTATTGGAAAATGCTTTTTTTTTAATTTTCAAAAAGTAGATTGGAAAACATTAAAAATGTTTCCAGCACTTGGAAAAAGAATTAACAGAATTTAATCAAAAGAAAATCTGTCAATAATATAAAATAAAAACTGAAAATATTTCCCTATTCTTTTCTTCGATCCATAACTGCTCCGTCTTCAAAACTTACATAATTTTTCAAACAGAAAAAATATGACAAGGAGGAAACATGGGGATGATAGGTCACCCACTTTGTTACAAACCAAATGAAGAAAGCTTAAAGGTAAATCGATTTTCTATAGACAATCAAGAAAGCAAACTAAAACATACACAACACATATTTTTATCACATAAAAAAATTGTAGCATACATAATTTAATTGCCAACCCATTCAACATATAGGTACCGAATCATGCATAATAAAACTGGCTCTGATATCAATTGTTGGATCGAAAACAAGTTCATGCTTGGTTTGACTAAACGGTAGATTTAAAAAACTTTTCTGAAATCAAAACAAAGTGGAAGCATAAACACCAAATCAACATGCTTTTAATCCATACATGATGCAACATAAAGAAAATAAATAAAATAGGAACAAGATCGAATTATTATCGACTCCTTGCTACAACTTCGACTACTCGCTATTGTGTCCTCAACTAATCTGATATACCACTTGTGCTCCCTGGATAGCTTGGTTAATAAGATTCTTTAGTGGGAAAGGAAAGAAAAACAAATGGAGGTTATTTTCTTTTTTATGTTCGGCAAGTTGGCAAAGAAAATTGAGAGCCAAAATCACGCACACTTCATTTAGTATCAAAGCTAAAAAAATGAATAATGTCCTTACAAGTCCAACACTTGGACGTTTTAGGGAGAGAGAGTGGGAAGACCAAAAAACCACCCTTTCATTCTTTTATTAAGAATTCAAAAAGAGAGGAGTATGCTTTCTCTCTTTTAAAACCATCGATTAAACTCATTGTTAATGATGAGCATTACCGAATCCTACATTTGTGTAGAATTTGGTTTTGTTCTTTTTTTATATTGTTTCAATTTAATTAATCTCATTATTTAAACCAAAATCCAACCTAATATTAAATTTTTCTTTGGGCTTATAATTAACAATTAATTAGTGTAGGCCCAACATTTAATTATAGGCTTAAAAATCAATTTAATTAACTCTTAATGAAATTGTGTCGATCTTATTTGCCCAAATCCAATTCAACCATTTCTCTCCTTTCTGTCTCATTGTCTTTCCAGTAACCTCCATTTATTTTCCTTACTTTCCTTCATAAGCCTCCTAGAAGCCACGTAGGGAATCTAATTGAACTTAAATAATTCAAGCTCAAATAAGCCCAGAATTAATTTAATATCATTAGAATTAATTCCAACCTATTAACCAAATTTCATTCTACTAAAGCCAATTGGTTGAACTCTTGAATTACTTAAAATTATAAGAAAATGTGTTTCAATTTATTAATTCAATGTCTAATCGCAAACTCTATTATGAATCATATTATAATCATCCGCACAATAAAGGGTAAAATTATCGTTTTGTCCATATGTTGATTTTTCCTTCTAGATGTCCCGTTTCACTCTACATGGTGATTAACACATAAGATCTAATCTTGGTGTTAAAACTTGATAGGTAGCTAGTCCATTAAACTACTGGCGCTAGTTTAATCACTAATCTCCGTAAAACATCTAGAAGTGATGATATCATTATAAACTCTTTATTTGATTGAATGTTCCCTAATACATGTTTCAATTAATAATTCCAACATGCAAACACTGGATTGATACCCTGTAAAAATCTATTACGATCATATCAAGAATTATAACGAAATACACATGAGTTCACCATTCATCAAGATTGTAGATTGAAATAAACAAATGCTAAGGTTTATGTTTTAAGATTAAAGTAACAACCTACTTTATTTTTTAAAAACATAGGTGATTCCAAATTCATTTAATAATGCCATTACCGATAGTCAACTAACATCATGATTTGAAACTCATCATTCCCTTAAAGTAAACTCCTTTATTTACACGAAGGTAAATCGCAATACTACAGTCTAAACCATAATCAATGTTGGACCCCGATTCTTTTTTTTCTTCTTCACCGAAACTCACTCTTTTCCTTTCTTTGTAAATTGTTATTCTTCTTCTAACAATCACGACAACTCCCTAGCCTTCTTTCTTTCTTCTTTCTACAAGCAACTAAAAAGACCTAATTGCCCCTCCTTATAAGACTTAACTTTTAAGAACATAAGTGTTCTTCCTAAAATGTCCTCTACACAAAAAATCTTATTCTTTTAATCTAACTAACACCATAAGAATTTTCTAACTTAATCTTAATTCTCCTTTTAATCCATCAATCTAAAAAAAATTTCTACCCCCAAAGACATTAAAATTAATTCCTAAGCAACAAATTAATCAAATTAAACCTCGAAAATAAACTGAACTCATGCTTATTAGTAGGAAAAGAATCGGGGTTCAACATATATCATAAAGTGACACTTTTCTTAATTCAAAACCAAATTGGTCTCTTCATTATATTGTAAAACCTTATCTAGATTTATTAAGCAATTATCAAAAAAGTTACGAAAGACAGAGTAATCATACATGGACATTTTCATAATTTTTATAATAAGATAAAAATACAATCATTATGCAATGTTGACATGTAATAGGTGTATTACATAAACCAAAATGCATATCATAAAATGTAAACATGCCATATAGATATATCAATATAGTCTTTTTAGTCCTTTAATATAAAGAGAACATAATTGTAACTACAATATCTATCTAGAAAATAATAATACTTATACCCTATAAGTCTTTTGAGAATTTAATCAAAGAAAGATAAGGGAAAGTGATCCTTATGGGTAGTAGTATTTTCTATAGTCAATATAAACTATTCAAACATTCACCATCATAGTAGAAATCAACTCATTATTTTTGTTATGCACTATAGTCTTTCCATCCTTTTTAGGTAAAATATGCACTGGATTCCCTCTTAATCTATTTGAAATGGGATAAATTATCCCAACATCTAGCCACTTTAGAACTTTAACCCTTGCTACTTCTTTCATATTAGAAATTATTCTTTTTTATTTTCAATAATCAATTTATGGTTTTCTTCTAGAGAAATTGTATGCTTGCAAAATGAAGAGATGATCCCACTAAGATCATATATAATCCATCATTTTGCCTTCTTTTTAGACATTAATATAAGTAATGGTTTATTAAGCTTAGCATTATATAATAAAGTATTAATAACAATAGGCAACATTTCGTTCTCCCCCCAAAAAATCATACTTTAAAATTAGGGCAATCATTTCAATTTCAATTCCAGTTTAAGGGGTTGCAAACTAGAAGGAGCAAATGTCCTACCTTAACCCAAATATTCAACGTTTCTACTTTGTACGTCAAAAGACTCCCTCTAATTTAGCTATTATGGATTCTTTTTTCATTATGTTGCATGTTTGTTTTACAGCTGAAAAATAAGTTTCTAGAGTCTCTTTCAATTTTAGATTCAAATTCCTCTCTAATTAGTGTATCGTGGCAATTAACATGATATGCTTGGTTAAAACTACTTTAATTTCTTTGTTCAATGACAACCTACCATTCTTTTCTATTTGGAAATTGAATAAGAATGAAATTAAAAATCCTCAAAGGATAAGTTTATATGACCTTAAGGACTAAAACAGGTAGTCATAAGAAATTTCCTACTAACCAACTTAATAATATAGCTCACCAAGGAAAACAAAAGGCTAAGCCCAAGCTAATAAAAATTACAAGTTAGGTCAAATAAGACAAATCTAACAAACAATCAATAAGGAGGATGGAGTTATGCTTCATTCATACCAGATGATGTTGACTCAATCTATTGGCTTCTTTGGTGTAAAAAAATCTTAGCTTTCAAGTAAGGAAGATTCCATTTTTCTTCTCATATCCTTATTGAACATAGAGTGGATGTTGTTTACTAAGACTATTTCTTGCATTTAGTGAATAGTTTTAGTGATAAAGCTTTAGATTTCTAGAATTTTTTCTTGGAAAGATTTGTACTTCTTATTCCTCCATCAAGCATAGATGTTGTAATTTAATTTCAACCTAAATATGATAGAGTCCCTCTTAATCTTGAATATAAGTTCCCCTACCCATTTTACTATCCTTTTCCTTTCTTGTTTATAATAAGAGATGTTATAAAAAGTGTAAATTTAAGTCAAAAGAGCAAAAAAGTATGGACATTTAGAAAATACATGATTGATAGACTTATCTTTTCAACTAAAAAGATGGTAATATAATCTAGTTAATCCTTTGATCCTATCATTGATCCTCAATCTTTGTTTGATTGCTAAATATAAAATAAAAGTGGCTTTGGGGGAGTTAAGATTAAGCAGTACCGACTTGTGCCATTGACCTATTAAGGGACAAGCCTCTAAAATTGTAATCCTAATCCTCTTTAAGTATGGTATAATTTACCCTTACATGGTCTAAGAGCCCATATTTTAGTGATGAAAACTCAGTGATTCTGTGTAAAAGACCTAATCCACTCTAATTGTTCGTACTAAAAATAAGTATTATGACCATTATATTTAATGTCTTCATTTATTTATAAATTATATCCTTCATCCCTAGTAACTAGTTTAGGGTTTATGAGTTATCGTATATAGGTTTCAATTTTTAGAAACTAATATCTCTTTAGAAATAAGAATACGTCCATTTAACGCAAAATTCCTTATCATTGAACAATTTCTAAATCCTATTTTCTATTAAAATCTTATTTATATCTTTAATATGTGTAACTCTAGGTTCCTTATATTCTTTAAGGGCATAAATATCATACCATTTAACTTTTAATAATGTAGCTTTACTAGCATCTCTAGCCCATAGAAAATTTTTGATGATTTTCTTCATAACCTTGATTAGATTCCTTAAAAGTATTAAGTGTAAACTATAATAATATGCATATTTTTAAATACTAAGTTGACAAGTTATAACCCACTTGAAAATGAAAGAAACTTATTATTCCAATGGTTGATCCTTTTTGTGAATTAATTTGAAGAGGGGATGGAAATCTTTGTATGTTGGTCTTTTTTCTATAATATGAACCCTAATTTAATTGAATGGCTTTTACTAGATTTGAATACCAATAATTCTGGTAAGTTGATTTGCTAACTCTTTATGACCTATAAAGATAAATATTTGGCTTTTTTTGGGTAAATAGTAAGCCTTAAATAGATTCTTGAATTTTTGGAGAGAATTAATGAACATCTACATTGAATTAACGTTATCTCCACTACGTAGTAGTAAGTCATCAGTAAAAGCCAAATTGAATAGCTTTAGACTCTTGCATTTGCAATGATATTTAGAAGTTCCCTTTCTGAACAATGTTGAGAGATTAACATCATAAGAAATTCAATCCCTAGTGAGAAGAGAGAAAGAGGGTCCCTTTACTTTAATTCTTTTACCCCATCAAACTTTTATATTGGCTCACCATTTATAGGTATACAATAAGATGTAGTTAAAAAGCATTAGTGGATCCATTAAATAAAAGTTTGAGAAAAACCAAATCCCACTAAGCAATTAATCAAGAAGCTCTAATTGATTGAGCCAAATGCATTATGAAAAGTAATGTTCATATAGAAAATTTGAACATATTCTTTATTATCATAATTCTTATACTAACATTGTACTAAGAGAATATTTTCACCAATATTTCTTCCTTTAATATATGCACTTTAGCTTTAATTGATTAGGAAGATTAGAACTCCTTTTAATGTTACAAATATCATCTTAGATATGAATTTGTAAATAATATTTCAACAAGAAATTTGCCTATAATCTATATATATGAATTTGTAAATAATATTTCAATAAGAAATTTGCCTATATTCCATCAATGACTTGGGATTAGATCACTTAAGCTGACAAAAGTTTTGATCACTTAAGAATCAAGCTGCCAAAAGTTTTGTTTACCTCTCTCAACTTTTTTTTTTAAGATGAGAATTCAAGGATTACTTATAAGACCATACCTCTTGATAATCTTTATGATTTTTTGAAAGTAAAGGGCATTTAATCCATCAGGTCCAAGGTCATTGCTTGGATTTAAGTTGAAAAGATCATTGCTAAAATTTGATATAATGAAAGGCCTTATGAGGCTATTCACCTAATCTATAAATAATGAATGGGAATGAATTCTATAAGGACCTGTATAAAACACATGACATTAAAAGAGACACCTAAAGTGCTTTTAAAATAGTTAAAAAGCCATTCTATTTAAACATTATTGATGCCAATTAGAAATCCTATCTATTAGTTAAATAATTAATCTTATTTTGGTTAATATAACATTATGAATTAACTTTATGTTTTTATTTCCTTCTTTAAGCTATTGAATTCCTCGATTTTTGCTTCATAAGGGAATTATAAGATTTAAACGATTAGTAAAATTTAGGTAAATACTATATTTCCTTGTTCTTAAGCGATTCATCATATGGGAGTTAGTAAACATCATTATGGATTGTATTAAGCTCATCTATAAAATTTTAAAATGAAGTTTTTGTATTAAGAGAATATGATCTTTAAGGGACTTAAGTTCACTTTTGATGGCATAAAGTTTTTTCATACAAATGAAAGCTCGGTAGCCTTATATATTGACATGTAATCCCTTATCCTTAACTTATTCAAATCCTCTATTATTAAGGAGATAGTTGCTAAACGTGAGAAGGGGTATAATGGGGGATATGGTAGATAGATTTAAGATTTTAGTGAGAGTGTGATTAAAGTTGAGAGTGTTATCAAACCTAGCTATAGACTCAACTTGGGACTGTAGATGTAAAACATTTCATATTGTGCTAAGCAGTTGATTGGTGCATCTTTGGTTAGGAAGACCAGATTTAAAACTCTTGAAGAATTGCAATAGCTCATTGGAAACATTATAATGAATAATTACCAATGGGGGAATTCAAGAATGAAGTAAAATCAATCAGCATCTATAATATTGATATGGTGACAACGAGATAGTTGTGCATTAGTGTGTGTTTTTCTAAGTATCTGACATGTGTTTGTTACACAATAGGTTATTATTGTTGTGTTCTAGGACTTATTTTGTATGTTTTTGTTTAGTTTGATCTTTATGGTTGTTTTTTATGTTTGATGTTGATTTAGGATAAGAATTGATCATTTTGATGTAGGAATGGAGGGTGGCCACCTTTGTGATTG
>JAOTJB010029589.1:0-10475 GCA_027123815.1 Erythroxylum minutifolium
AATTCCAATTTATGGTCTTGCGTAGCCGTGAACTTATGGGAGTCCATAAAGGAGCTCCATGCCACTAGCGGGCAGGCAGGAGAAGCCTTTACTTGGTCAATGTGCACATGACGGAACTTAGGGGACCACCACAAACCCACATAACACATAATTCATGACTTGTAAACTTGTTGCCAAAAATGACAATTATTGAAAACTTGCATTTCATAGACATGAAGTATTTTGAAAACATGGTTTCATAACTTGCATCTTTTTAAAAAGAAACATTTTCAAAATCTTTTCATAAATCAACAACATAATTCATGTAGCAAATATATAACAATTTCTCAATTCATTTAAGAAATAACATATGCAACACTTATGATGCACTTAAAACATTAAGCTTCCTCGATTAAAAGAAAACAGTAAATGGATTATTTACTCTATTAAAAAAATGTACCCACCTTAAATTTCTTGCTTATAGACTTGCTTAGGGATGTCTTTGTTCTTGCTCCTCTTGCCTCTCTTGCCTCACTTGATTTTCTTAAACAATAACAAAATCCCAATTTCAGTAGGAATTTCAATTTGAAAACCATAAGAAAATACATTTGATAACTATTTCTTCTAGAAAACACTCCCTATTGTCTTAAGTTTCTAATGATACCAAAATCATTCCATTTGGTTCAGTACTCTAAAAGTTATTCCCCAAAAATCTTCAAGCTGCTTTTATACTAAGACAACATTCTATGTTCAACTTCCATCCCAAAATTTAAATACTTAGAGACTGAATTTAGACACAATTACTTCATACAACTGTATTCCTGTGTCTTTAGTTTACACTTAATCAAAAATCATCTCATTTTGATAACTACACAAAAAGTTATGCCTAAAATACCAAAACATGTTATGTGCAGGAAAATTAGAGTTCGCCGCGGCAACTCCAGGAGTTCGCTGCAGTAAACTTGTCCTGAAACACGTTTCGAGAACATGTTTTGCCACATTTTCAACCTTTTAACCTCCCCTCTTTCATATATCACCCATCTTAAACCTAAACCATCTCTTCTACTTTATTTTCAACTTCATTTCAACCCAATATCACTCAAAACAAATTCATAAACTACATTTGATCATTAACCCTAAAAGAGAACACTTGCCTATATCATTCATCAATAACTTTCTACCTATATTCAACTTCCTTTGAGTTTCATTTAACCAAACCCATGAAATTTAAAGTATAACTTACTTGTTAAACCTTCAATTTCTTCAAACTCTTCAAGATCTCCACACCCTAGCTTTTCTCTTCTTTTCTCAACAAGCAACTGACCTTGAGTCTACTAATAACTAATCCTAAGGTCTTTAACCAAATTACTTAGGTTAAATCTTATAAGATTACATTACCAATTTTTATGAGTCATCCTATCTCTATGGTTGCAGTCAACTCCTTCTAATTACAGTAGATCTATTCACACTAGGATTTCTTAATCTATATCTATAAAATCAGATTATGAATAAAACACATAATTAGATCACAATAATCAATTGAACCAATTGTATTAATAAAGGAATCAAATCATATCAAAGTATTAACATAAGGTTCATCTAACCTAAATACTAATTGGACATTTAGTTACACATAATCGAATACGAAATTAAACATACATTGAAAAAAAAAGAAAACAATGAGTTCCTTAAGAAAAGAAAACAATGAGTTCCTAATTCTAAATCTCCCTGAATGTCTTCTATTGAATGTTCTCGTGATGTAGAGGCTTAAACTCGTATTCCGATGGATCTTTCAATGAAATCTTCATGTTCCTCACTTCTGGACCAAAATCTCACCTAAAAAACAACTCCATGTCTAGAAATCACTCCCAAAATGCTCCTCCTTTCTTCTTCCCACGAAATATAACTTTTATGTCAAATTCTAGGTCTTTTTGGGTTATGCACATTCGTGTGCATGACCGTACACACGAACGTCCATAATTAAGATACATTAGATATCGCTAAAGTGCACAACCGTGCACTCTTTCCATATTGCTATTTTCCTATTTTAGTTGCTTTTTTGCCCAAATTCCTCTCCTTTACGTCTATGAAGGAAATTATTTCTTATAAACACACTTGAAGCATATTAAGTACCAAATATATGATAGAAATAAAAAAATATCAAGCTAAATACGTCAAATATATGTGGTAAAATATAGTTAAATATCCATCTATCATATTCTAAGTAATTTAATCAATTGGGACATCCATTCTATATTTCCCTTTAATGTTCTAAATACAAAAATATGTTTAATTAAAATTTTAAATAAAAAATTTAATTAGGAAAAGAATTTAGCAATGAAAAAATCACATTGTTTATGTATAAATATAAACTACCTTTTTTTGAAACATTAACGAATTCTTCATTGATATGGGATCAAATAATAAGTGATACCTATCACCATAGTCCAATTCATGTCATTACATTAGAAAAATTAGGAAAGTTGCACATGAGACTTTAAAAACTAAACATGCCTATATGAGAGCCCTATACACGGGTAAAACACGTAAGATGTCAATAGTGATCTTCTTAGTTTAGCTGATTGGCACATCCTTCATCATTAGAACACCCCTCAGCTATCTTCTTCATATTTAAAATCTATAGAGAAGCAAGTTACATGTAGACGAATGAGCTCCATTTCTAGATAATCTGGCTACACCATATTGCCATAAAAGGATGGGAAGTAGCTAGCTCCTTATTTTCATATCATTAAGGATATGTATGTTTTAAAGGTAACCCATTTGAGTGCAATGTCTAGACTATTTCTCCCTTTGTTAACGTCTACATGTATGACTTTTAGTTTCTAAAGTTGAATGTGAATATAGTACTTGTTTATTGAATTCTTTATGCATAACCGATTTGTCCACTTATATTCTTGAAATCACTATAGAGAGCTAGTTGCTTTCTAATACTAGTTAAGGTATAACTTAATACATGCTTAACCTGCCTAAATTATTGTTTGATCCATTTACCATTTCTATCGTTCCAAACCATATATAGATAAGAACCTGGAGCAATAAGGTAAGTAAAAAGTTATCCTCTCAAAATTGAGTTATTGTTGTCCAATAACTATAGTATAGTTTTTGAGAAACACTCTACATTTGAGCTGTAAACTAATCGGTTTTTAACAAGCTTCCATATTATATTCTAAAAGCTAAACTGAAAGAAGAGGTGTGGTAAATTTTTTATTACAACTTACATATAAGATGCAAGTGTTTTGTTGTTAGAGGAATTATAATCCCTCTAGAGGGCTGAATTTATTTTTCATAGCTAGCCACAAGAGAAACAAATCACTACGCATGAGATTTTTATTCCATATAAGCTTATGCCAATCCAATTTCTATACTTATGTCTTATCTATTCTTTACATGCTTTGTTTGTGAATTTTCCATTGGGATGATTGTTCCATATGTAACAATCACTTAGTTTAACATTAAGAGAATAATTAGGAACCATATAGCTTAATACACTTAGGAATAGGAACCATATAGCTTAATACACTCTTGAAATTACTCAATTATCCATCTTCAATCCATCTATTCACCTTGGTTTAAGCTAGAATTTGGTTCATGGCAGGAATAACTTAATAATTGTAGATAAAAGCTTTATTACTTGTCCAATTATCACAAAATGGAGAAGTTATAGACTCATCTCCAATTTACATCTTATGTTGGATTCAATTACGATCCTTAGTTTAAGAAGTTAGAGAGCAAAACAATAATGAGAGGCCTTAACTTTAGTGCCCATATACATTTAGCCTTTAATATATAACTATTAATTAATCTCTTCCATAAGGACTCTTTGTCCACTAGTGCCCTATAAATGCTTTTAGTCATCAATAATTTGTTATTAACATTAATTTGGATGATCTTAAGTCCCCCCTCCCCACTAAGTTTACAAAATTCTAACCATTAAACCTTAGAATTGTACTTACTATCTCTATTTTTTTCTCCATGAAAACTTTCTCATCAATCTCTTGATAGTCTTGATTAGGCTTTTGGACAAGAAGATATAAGCACTCTAATAGGTATGCATTGAATTAACGAGCTAAAGTCTCCCATCCTGAGAAAGCTCCTTGTTAATCCTACTATCCAATCGTCTTTGGATTTTTTCCACCAATGGCAATCTTTCCCTTAATTGCAATCTCCTTGTCATTAGTAGTCGCCAAAAAAGACTTAATATCCATGCAAGCTAATACTCTAAGCCTTTCCTTATAATGTCTAACACTAGAGGCTAAGAATATAGGAATTTTGTTTAAGTTTATATCAAAACTAGATAGCTCTTTAAACTTCCTTAAAGCAAGCATCAAGAATTGGACAAATTTTGCATTAACATTAGAGAAAAGTAATAAGCCATTTACAAAATATAATATAGGATTATAAGACCAAAAATTAATGTGAACTACTTTGAGAACCCCCTAATATGATTCAAATATTACAGTAGCATATTTAGTTTCATAG
Organism: Erythroxylum minutifolium; assembly: GCA_027123815.1. Lineage (NCBI taxonomy): Eukaryota > Viridiplantae > Streptophyta > Magnoliopsida > Malpighiales > Erythroxylaceae > Erythroxylum > Erythroxylum minutifolium. The sequence continues at coordinate 4,480 of JAOTJB010029589.1, forward strand.
ATTATTAGATAAAGATCCCAAAACACACTTTATAAACTTCTTCGAGATTTTTGACACATTTAAGATTAATGGAGCTACCAAAGATATAATAAGGCTAAAGTTACTTCTATTTCTTTTAGGGATTAACGTAAGTGATTGAAGGCATTACATACAACCTCAATAAAGACATAGGTAAGCCGATTGTATAAGTTTTTAACTAATTATTTTTTGTTGAGAAAGACTTTTAAGCTAAGGAATGGCATATCTACCTATCTATAATTTAACGATGAAACATTATATGAAATGTGAGAGACACATAGAGGTATGCTGAGAAAATATCCACATAGTAACTTACCAATATGAATGCAATTTTATACATTCCATATTGGTTTGATCTATTTTATAAATTCAATGATTGATTAAACAATTGGCAAAAAAGTTAGGGGTGTTTGGTTTCATTTCTATTTTTTATTGTGATTTTTACTTTTTCTTTCCTATTTTTGATTATTGTATTTTTCAAATGAGAATAAAATACATATTTAGTTTTTAATGCTATAATTATATTAGTGATAATAATTAAACATTAGATAAATGATGTGTGATATATTAGAAACATAACAATACTAAAAGAAAATCACTAAGGCTAATGTACCAATCATTCTTATAGTATAATATAGTGAGTGAAAGTATCAATCTCACGAGAACTATAACTAATAGTGATAAAAAGAATAGAACAACTAGCTGATAATAAATATCTAGATGTAAAATCCCCCAAAAACTTCCTTATGCTTGAATTTATCTTAATTTAATGATTAACCATAATTTCTTGGAACAATAGGATTCCAAAGTTACAACTATATTTTTCCTCAAGTCATCCAACCCCTATTCTTAGTTTGGTCAAGTAAAATTTCTTTCAAATTAAAACCTAGACGAATACATTAATTGTTTTTGAATTCCTTTGATAAATTAAACTCTAATATAAAAAATTATGTGATCTTAGTTATAGAATTTCATTCAACTCTCATTATTCATACCTTTATGTATTCATATATATGTATGAGTTTTCAATCCCTATATATGAAAATAAAAAATTGAATCTTTTATGTTTTCTACGTCAAGTAAAAATAATATAGACTTATAAATACGTTTTAAGAAAACTAGAATCTTGCACTAAACTAAAGAATAAAATCAAAAAATAGGTTTTAGAGTTCATCTCACCTAGATCTATATCCTAATTTAATTCATAAAAAGTAAAAAAAAACTAACAATAAACAATACAGAAATCAAAATAAAAGAATGAGTTCTCATAGATCTTGAATCTTGATTTAATCTTAATAGAATCTTAAACTTTTTTCTAATATTGCTTTGTTATTTTCCCAAGATAACCTTATTTAACTCTTATTGACTATTCTTTAGTCCTCCTAGATGGGTCTTTGGCCTCCCAACTGGATCTCCTTTTATTCCCCATGTCTCTCTCCTTTTTATGTTCAAAAAATCCTAAAATTTTGATCAACATGTGTCCAATATGGAGCTAAGTTGGTCCTATGTTCATCACATTTGTAACAATCCTAATTTATGTAAAACTCAATATTGAGATGGGTTAAGGTTGCATCTATTTTAGATTAGTAACTCATCTTTTATTTATTTAAGGGTTCATTTGGTGAACACAGATCTAAAGTCCATGAATATGGGTCTATGTTTGGGTCATATTATAGAACATAGGTCCCTATTTGACTAATGTTCTTCATATGCCAAATTGTTGAAGAGCTAAAATGCATTAATAGGCTACATAGATCAAAACAAGTTCCTGTGATTAGGCATTGTTTCTAAATATGAGATCACGTTTAAATTGTGTTCATATAAAATCAGTCTAGAACTTCTCTAATTTATTCCCAACTTGCCTGAATTCATTCCTTTTCAACGTAGAGCTAAAGTAAGGCCTATAAATATAATATAAACCACATTAAGTACCAAATCCTATAGAAATAATCTAAATACATGCCAAAAACTCTCAAAACCATGCTAAAAACATGACTTAATTTGTTCTTATCAAATTTCTTCACTATTAAATATTTGCTTCTCTTTACACAAATCAATTTCATTACTCTTAACTTAAATAGGTTGCAAATTTTAGAAAAATTTTAACAATTCAAACACATCAATTAAGATTTTTCATTATTCGTCTAATTGCAAAGTACATTAGATTGTTAGGCATTTAGTTTCTAGCATTAAGTCATAAATTAGTTCAATTTACTCTATAGTCCTTTAAACTTTATTCAACTGAAAAATTCAACCTAATGCATAAAGTGAAAATACATAGGAAAAATGTTTTAACTTTCATATATTTTCATACCCCTTATTAAAAGAAAAATAGAACACCAACTTTAAATTATCACAAGAGCAATTACAAGATTGTTCAAAAAGTCACCTAATATTTTGGTGCAAAAGTGAACACCTTATCATTTATACTATTGGTTACTCAATTAGGTCACCATTTTAAATGGTTACAATTTCACTCTTTAATTTAAAATTTTTATTTGGTTTGAAGATGTATAGTGAATTTATCTAATTTTCACTTATTCAAACAAAACACATTTTTTTCTTTTTTCTCTTTCCATATGGGATAATAAAAATTCTTAAAAAGAATTCATTTATAATTCAGTTATATCAAAGTATATAAGAAGTATCATAATGTAATTTTAAATTTGAAATTAATGAAGCAAATTGAAAGTAAATGTAATATCCTGTTTTTTTATACTAAGGGTTAGGACATAGGATCCTAGACCTCTGTACATTAAAAATAGCATAAGGAAATTATGAGGTCCATTGCATTCACTTGCATATCATTGGCATATACACGTGAATATTGATTGTGCACATTACAAATATTGTATATGCATTCAACTGACATTTTCTGAGGTATGAAAGATTTAAAATGGTTATGACGTGAATTGTGATTTATTATATCTTAAATTTTCGTGTGATGGTTTCAATTATTGATTTAGGAATTATTTGTTAAAATTGAGAGATTTATGAATTTATGTGTATTTTTGGACTAGGAAAAATGCCAAGTAGCAAGACAAATTGATAGATAGCAATAGAAATAAGTGATAAATGGTAATAGAAATAAATGAAACGTGGCATAGAAAATTGGGTGACAAATGGCTTGGAAATTGAGAGACAAATGGACTAGTTATTAAAAGACAATTAGGGACCACAAGAAGATGACAAATGGCAAGTGACAAGTGTTACAACACTTGCCACTCACTAAGCTCGACACTCTCACTTGAAAGACCATTTCTTTGTCTTTCACTTCTACTTTTATTTCATGCTTTATTCTTCTTCATTTTCTTCTCTGCATTCACGATACTCACCCTCACTCTCACGACCTTGATTCTTGCCAAAAATCATCATCTTGTTACTCCAACAAATTTTGTTATCTCTTCTTATTCATGAAACCCACTTCTATTCCATCTTGTTTTTAAATATGGTGATGATCGTGTAAGCTTGGAAGCTAGGGTTTCTTAGTGATTTGAAGAAGCTTGGAGTTAAAAAAGTAAGTAAGATATGGTTCTTCATGGTTTGTTTTAAATAGAAGCATAAATGATGACAATTTAAGAATAGATTGATGATGTTAATATTGATAAAGTGTGATTTAATGTGGACGAAGAGATGGAGATGTTCATGTTCTATTTTTGTATATATGATGAACAATAATTTATGATTTGTTTTATGGATGATATGAGTTAGGATTTAAAGTAAAATTTATGACGAACTTGTGCTAAAGATAGGGGTCAATGAAGTGTTTTCAAATCTGGAAAAATTAGGACCACATATGTGATGGTATAAAGTGAATGGTAATGAAGCAAATGAGTAGAATTTTGTGGGATTTAATGCAACCAAGATGGAAACTAGACTAGCATGAAATGAAGTAACTTTATAGGACATGTTCTGGAAAAATTCAAGTAATAGTGATGTCTTTAAGTATTGAGTAAGATAGTGTTTGAGGCTATTCAATATCTGGGACTGTGCACTAGGAGTTGGATATCTAATGGCAGAATACCAAATCAAGTGTTTTGAAAGAGGATGTAGGAGATGAGATGAAAAAGGAAAAAGTAGCACATAATAACACAAAGAAAAAGATGGCAAATTGTAAAATGTGAAATTGTGGAGAATTGAGGAAGAAAGATTGTGCACAATCGTGGTACTCATCCCACGACTGTGGCTAGTTGCACTAGCCTTTGTCATGATCGTGGCAAGATTCCCCATGCTCGTGGGCCTAGTTTTGGATTGATAATTTTTGTTTTGTGTACATGTTGAGCCAACTGAGAAAAATTCACTCTGAATTGGTGTATTTGGAATTGAGTAAGGCTTAAAATGTACCGAGTTGATGTTTGAATAGTTTATTAAAGTGTTGGATATGTTTAGGTTATTAATTGAGGTTATAGCATAAAAATGAATTGTTGATATCAATGAATCAAAATCTAGAAATTTATAAGAGTTATAGGAATGAAAGTGTTCTTATGATTGTAAATGTGATCCAAAGGATATTAACAAGGTGTACTAAGTATAAAAAAATGAGAATTTCGATATTATGTGATTATATAATGCTAGACAAAGGATTGGAGAATATGTGAATGATGAATGTATAATTGATGATATTAGAATAATTAAATGTTCTTGAGGCGTAAACCTAAATGAAAACTAGACATATACAAGTCAAAATGGTTTGAATGATCAAGACTTATAATTAAGGACACATACTCGGGAAAGTCATTGAGCATGCATTGAACATGAAATATATATATGTGTGTGTATTATCGAATACTTATATGAATGATCGACTAGCAATGTGTACAATTATGTGTATTGTATGATTTAGATGCTCAAATCGAGCACCAACAATTAAACATTGCCAGTCCGTCTAGGCAATAGCTATCTAGAGCTTACTGTGAGTCAACCTAGATGTTTCTTTCTAAGATTGATTATATCTGCTTAAATTTCAATTATTTAACTGTTATTGATGTGAATGTGATAATTCCAGACATTGATGTTCCGAGGAGTTTGATAATTGAGATTTTATTAGAAGTGTTTCATAATTGAATGTGAATCTGAAAAATATATATATACTCAACAAATATATTGAATGCCAGACTTAGGTATGATAAATATGAAAAATGACTGTGTCTAAAATGAAAGAAAGTTATTGAAATTGTAATATATGAAATCATGCATTTTATCATATTGTTATGTATGATCATATGAAGGAGTTGTGACCGAAGTGGCAAGTGAAAAAAGAGCTTATGAATGAGCCCAATATCCACAATAGATACGGGATAGTTAAAAAGGCACTTGGTCACAACAAAGTAACAATGAAAGTGGAGTCACATGTGCATTGCATATACCACTTGATATGTATTATATGAATGTTTGAAATCAATTATTTGAACTGTTCTGAATTAGAAATGTGAAATATTGTACATACTTGTATTTAATGAAATATGATGATATATGAAGTGATGTTCAATATGTGATGATATGATTTGTCTGTGAATTTGGAATGTGAACTATCTTTGTGGTTTGATATAAGTGAGCACATCAATGATGGTTCAATCACTGAGTTTGCAAAACTCATCAAAATTGTAAATGTTAATTTTCAGTTATGAGGGAGACATAGTTCCTATGGCAAACTAGTAGAAATCTAATTCTTTCGATTTTGGGCTTAAGAATGGCTCAAAAGTTGGACAGCTGATACTGGGAAGTTTAGTTAGAAGACTTTTGTATAGTCCTCATTTCATGTAGAACTGTTGTAAAGAGTAGTAAACCCTCATCTGTTTTTTGATACTGTAAATATGCATTATGTAATGAAATGCTACAGTGTAAATAAGTTTTACAAATGGAATGAGGAATTGATATTTGGAATATTTGTGTTATATGTGCTAGTAGTGTGCCCTAGGCCAATGGATATTTGTGATTCATGTATTAACATTATGACTTGTTAATAATATATTATGAGG
>JAOTJB010029617.1:0-10475 GCA_027123815.1 Erythroxylum minutifolium
AAGCTATGAATAACAGTAACTTAGTCTTTCAAATTTAAAAATGACGAGACTTGTTTTCTCAACATAAAAATATACTAAACCTTAATTTAATAAGTGACATATGTCACTTATCTATCTCCCAAAGCTTTAAGTAGTTTTTACCCAAAAAAACTAGTCTAGTCATCTTCAATTTTTCTCCAAATATCTCCAAAATTTTCACTACCATCTCTTAAAAATTCTCACAATCATCTATATAAAAACCCTTCATTATCAATTATTCTTATTTCTACTTCCATTCATCAATTTACTCACCACTTGAAATTTTTCAGAAATTTTCCTAAATTTCATTAAAAATTTTAAATCACAAAGTACACTCTCAAAATTAATTTTCAACATATAAAAGCCACAATTCTCAACAAAATCACAGTCACATTTTCATTATAAATCAATTATACCTGAAATGTCTATGAATGCATGTACAATCATTTTAATGTGTGCAAAAATTCAAATTCATGTGCGTATATGCTAACACTATGCATGAGCATAAAATGCAATTTTGTAATATGTCATTGCTATTTCTTAATTACGAAAATCTATGGTTCTAACCCTTAGTATGGAAATGGGATGTTATAGTCTTGAATAGAAAATTAAAGCAAAGTCAGGATGTAAATGTCATAAAGGTCACACTTAAACAAAAGACAATGAGACTGATATGGATATGTGTCAGTCTATAAAGGCTCAAAATTTCATTGTCTTGTATCTACTACTAGTCACTACTCTTCTAAAGATAATGTATATTGACTAATCATAACAGTAAAATTATATTTTAAAGTTTTCATGAATTTTTCTAGTCAATTCATTATTTAATTATGACTATATAGTTTTAAAAGCAATTGAAAAAGAGAAAATATTTGTTTGTTTGATTTTGAAAAATACCTAAGAAACACACATAAGTAATAAACAAGCTTAAAAGCATGCATGAAAACTAAGATCTCCACTCTCACACTTAAAACTTACATTGTCCCCCATATAACATCAAATGTAAGAAATGGAACATTTAACATAAATAACAAATGCGAGAATGTAAATGAAAAGAAATGAACTTCCTTGGGTTGCCTCCTAAGCAGCACCTTTGTTTCACGTTGTTGACTTAACTCCAGGTTGCTCTCATCAAGTGATGATTGCGTCTTCCATTATCAATACTCCCTTATTCTCCATTTGGAAGCCCTCATAATACGATTTTAGGCAATGACCATACACTTTGAACGTCTTTTCTATTTTTAAACTCTACATCTCTACTGCATCAAAAGGAAAGACGTGAATAACAACAAATGGACCAACCCAACGAGAACGTAACTTACTTGGGAATAATTTGAGTCTAGAGTGATAAAGAAGTACCTTTTGACCCACAACAAAGCTTTTTCTTGAGATTATCTTATCATGAAAAGCCTTCGTCTTTTCCTTATATATATCATCGCATTTTGATAGGAGTCATTCTACATCTCCTCCAACTCTTGCAATTATAATTTTCTATGCACTCGTGCATCATTAAAATTCATATTACATTGCTTTATAGCCCAATACGCCTTATATTACAGCTCCACTATAATATGACATAGCTTCCTAAACACCAATTTATATAGAGACATCCTAATTGACATCTTATAAGCCATCCCATAAGACCACAATGCATCTTCTAGCCTTACACCCCAATCCTTTCTATTGTGTTGAGCTGTTTTCTCTAGGTTTAACTTAATTTCTTAATTTGACACTTCAGCTTATCCATTAGTCTGGGGATGGTAAGAGGTGGAAACGTTGTGCATGATGTGGTATTTTTTAAACAACATTCCATCACCCTATTTTTTCCTTTGTCGCTTATTATTGCCTTTGGCACCCCAAACCTAGAAAGAATGTTATATTTGATAAAAGCTGTAACAACATTGGCATCATTAGTTCTGATGGTTTTAACTTCCAACCAATTGGAAACATAATCAAATGCAAGCAATATATAACTAAAACCCAAAGACAGAGGAAAAGGTCCTATAAGTTCAATACCCCAAACATTAAAAATTTTATAGAAAAGAATGGGAGTTTGTGGCATTTGGTTCTTATGGGATAAGTTACCTGATTGTTGACAACTATCACATAACTTGGAATAGATGTATGCATCTTTATATAATGAGGGTCAATAGAAGCCACTCTCCAATACTTTATAGGTAGTCCTCTTGATGCTAAAATGTCCTCCACACGTATACGAGTGGTAAAATGCTAAAATTGAAGGTGTTTCACTTTCATGCACACACCTTCTTATGACTTGACCTATATAATGCTTCCATAGTTACTACTCATTCCAAATACAGTAATTTGCTTCATTCTTTATGCCAAACATCCTTATCTTAGGATAACTTATCTTTGTGTCTAAGCACCACTCTGATTTGCCAAACCCTAATCTCCTAATATGAAGCCTTAGTTGCCTTTTATCCCTCAAGTTGCTAATGTTACTATAGAGAGCATCACCATAACAGCCTACATCTTCTCCAAGACAAGAGCGAACCATCATCCTTATGACGTTGTTACTGCCTAAACATTCTCGCTTGTATGATAGCCCCCTTCTTATACAACTATAACTTTTTCCTCCTCTTGTCAGCCACTCATCGTTGACATCAACACTAGGTACAATTTATCACCGACAAGATCTTTAATAGTTACCAATTGTGAGTTGACAACATTGTACAACTGCTACTAAGGTGAAGCCACTAGCATTACCCACTATTTTTAGTCATCGACAATAGTCACAATCACAAGCGGCCATCAACTTCTCATTACCTAGCTATCTTTGTGTCTTTTGAGAACCACATCGCTAAATTATTATAAGGAACCAGTGAACATGGGTTTCCAAAACCCAAAATCTATAAGCAACTCACCAATTCCATAACTTCAACACACAACCACTCACAACGTAAATGCTCCTTAAACATTAGAAACATGTTTTGGCTACTGTTATATTCCTTATGGTGATAGGGAACGACAACAAAATGATCAAAACCATTTTGGTTGTTTTGGTGGCTTATAAAGAGGTTTCAAAACCACACTTTTTTTCTTTTAGTTCGATTGTTTTTCAAAAAACAAAGATGGAATATTTTTATTTTTTAGATTTCTTCATCTTTTAGGGGTGGCAATGGGTGGGGCATGGGGTTGCCTGACCTGAGACTAGGCCCAAGCCTAAGCCCAACTGGGTTATGGAAGGCTCGAGTCATTTTGGGTTTGACTATAGGGCTTTGGGTCAGGTCGGGCTTTTGATCAACTCGGGTCTGGTCCATTAACTTCAGACCAGGTCAGGTCAGACCTGGACTGGACTCCCATCCCTATCTTCTACGATGCAACTTCATTGATTTCTAAAACTTATTGTGTGGCAACATTATTATAAACTTTTCAAATTTCAAGAATAACCTGATCTAAATATGATTTTTAGAGTTTGTGAATAAAGGATGTTAATATGATTTTTCATATTTTAATATTCAAATTTAATTTTTAAAGTTTTTACGGTTAAATTTTAAAATCATAATCAACAATAATCAAATATTCTTAATTAAATCACATAATTAAAATAGATTGTGATACTACTGTTGAAAAATTAGGGCGAGACCTAATCCTATATGTAACAACATAAATACAAAACTCTTTTTCTTTATTTTTCAAAAGTCAAGATGACTTTAAATTCTATAATTTGTTTAACTTATTGTCTAACTCAATCTTTTTTAATTTTCCCTCAAACTGATCTTGAAATTAGTTCATTACAGTTATCTTAGTCGTAAACGATTCCTACCTCTAACTACGTTCATACTAATAAGTTAAGAATTTTACAAGTGGTGTAAAGAGGGTTAATAAAAAGTGTTATCTTTTTCAGAACTTAAGTCAATTTATAATATAAACTGAATTTTTAATAATTTAATTTAAATAAATTTTAATTTCAATTAAACATTAGTTAAAATGACAATTAATTCTAGTTAAATACCAATTGGGCTTAAATAAGATTTAATTTCTCATATTGGTCCTTATTTATTAAATATATTATATTTAATCCTAAAGTTACTCAAACTTTACAATAAAATTCAACTTTATTAAGTTACTTTTTTCTCTTCAAATTCTTTGTGTGTAATTTATCAAGTTCCTAAATATGTTAGTAATGGATATAAATTACAACTTTATATCATATTTATGATTAAATAAATTAAAGTTAGTGTCTAACAATACATCATGACTACCAAAATGATACAAATGTTAAAGTAGTTTTGACTAATCTTTTCATACATGATTTTTTTGTATAATTAAATCCTTTCATCATATGATATTCTAATAGGAGATAGGATAAGGACATGAAATTAATATTTACTTTAATTGAGACTAATCATAGTAATTCTTTACTATTAGTATTCGATCTTATTAATGACATTTTAAAACAATTTTTAAAGTGTCATTCAATCTTGGCCAAGTATTTTCAGAAATCAATACGAAACGAGAATAATATAATATTCTTCTTAATTACTTTAGGTTGATGAATTCTAGATTAATCATTCAACTATTTTCATAACCTATCTTTAAATATGATACGTCATAAATAATATCAAAACATAACAATCACTGCATGAGAAACTATAAAAATTTCAAGTCAAAGGTCACTTATACAAGTATTACAATGAGAAGTTCTATAAGCATACAAGTAATATTCAAAATGAAATTCTTATGTAAAGTCAGATTAGTGAACTTATTTTCTAACAAACACTCATATGTTTATTTAATATCTTCATATTTTAGCCTATAAGATCAGTAACTTCTTCACAAAGAAGAAACCTAATATGTACTAGTTTTTATGGAAATATTAATATTCAGTCTCACAGAATAATGACTAAAAACAATTTAAGAATAATACATAAATTAAATACGAATCTTATAATTATACTCTCATCATAATTTCATTTATAATGTACATTTATATTTTATCTTATATACTAGTTAATTAAACAAATATGTATAAGATAAAAATATTTTTAAATAATTATCTCAGCTAACCAATTAATTGTAGGATATAAACCAACCAAAATCTCTTAACAACATTCTCTTAGCTACCACACAGTAACAAGAAAAATAGCACTATCTAAAAGAGCATTCTCTTTCTAGTGTATCATGGAAATACAAACAAGATGGCATTACAAATTAAATAAAACCTTCGGTATCGCGACAAAATTAACTAGATGGAATCAACTTCTAGATATGCATGGGATAATATTAGTCAACTTGATCTTGTATACATAAGGATTTATCTATACATTTATGTAGTCCCAACTATATCTCATACCAAAACTGTAAGACAATTTTGCCTTTAGGGGCAATTTTGTAATTTTCCCATATAATGGACAGTTATTAATTGTAACTTTGGTTTTTCAATAAATTACCGGTTATATTACACAATTTGATCCAGATAAAGGTAATACAGTGGCCCAATAAATGATCTAGATTAATGGGTTGAAGTCAAGGTAGAAAATGGGTCCCTTTTAGTGTGGACCTGGTCCATATCGGCCTTATGATAGGGAAGCGCGATACGGAAGTTATATAAATAGGTTATAGTCTCCTGCAGTTGCTTAGATCATTCACGAGCATTTAGAACTCTGACTCGTTAAGAGGGCTCATGTTTTGAGAAAATTGTAAAAATACCTAGACCACGTATCGATGAACGTTTTCTACAAAGGTCCCAGGGAGATTCGAGCTCGTTTGGCAGCCAAAAATAGCTTCAAAAAATAGGATGGAACCGAAATCAGGTATTCTGCATTTCTTCATTTTTAATCCTTGCACGACCAATCCTGGGTATGTAATAAGGTCTGTTCTACGTATTTCATGTAGTATCAGAGCGGTTATTGATCGGATTGCTGGAAATGAAGATTTTTCGATTTTTCATCTCATATAGTTTTTCTCCGTTTTTGATTCGATTTTTGGTTTTTTTTGCGTAAATAATTACGTAGAAGTGGTATACATAACGTTAGCTATAAAAATTGGGTCAAAAATGGGCCAAACGGAGCAAAAAACGAACCTCCGGGACACAAGAAATTGCCTCCAACGTCGGACAGGCACCCGATATGCTACAATAGTGAGGGGGAGAGGTAGTATGTGAGGCGCGTACGAATCACTTCCTGCTACTTCACTCCAGTCGACGGGTGACGCATGTCGTGAATGCGATGCAAGAACAGGACGTGGCTAGCTCTCCCAGTAGCCTGGGAAAGTGGGCATGTGCGCCGCATCCTCCCATCTGGTTCGTCCACATGACACCGGTCGATGTAGGACATATGGCGGCACGTGAGGTGCATGCATCGTACAGTAGCCATGCGTCTACGGATGGGGGCACGTGACGCACTTGCGCTCTCCCGCCACACACAGTGATGTGGCGGGACATGATAGCGGTTGACGTCGTATAGACGTGAATAGTACCTAACAAAAAAATTCAAAAATTCTCATAATGCTATCCCGGGTATTTTTGGGTCAGTTTTTGGGTTTGGGAATTTTTTAAAGTGATTTTCTAAATTTTCTGGATTTATTACATTGGTAATTGGGGTCTAGAAAAAGTTTTAAAGATTTTTTAAAGCCAATTTTGGGTGCATTTTCGTACTCCGAACAGCACATAAAGGAGACACTTAAAGTTTTATGTCTCATGTTGTAGGTTCGGTATTCAGAAAAGTATGATGGACACTCTTATTGAGAATTTTTAAATGAAAATCTAAAATAAAGCTTAAAGACAACGTTTTCAGTTTTTGCATGTGATTATTTGACTGTGTATTTAGTTTTTGCATTTATAATTAATTTTCACATGCATTATGCCCATATAGAATGTGAGGATGACATAAAGTTGTATCCCTTGTATTGGTGGACTTTCTGAAATACTGACGAGAGTATAATCACCAAAGTGGCCTTTCAAGTCAGTATTTTAGATTTTTCTACTTACATGTTGGGGGATGTCTCTGGCTTTATGTTTGGTTATTCTGGCCAAAACTGTTGGCCTTACATAAAGTTTTGAGATGTTCATAAAGGCATTAGATGGAGGAAAGCCGAGGCTTGAATGATCTATTCACCCAAAGGTGGTAGTGTTATGAGAGTTAATGGGTTGTACTTTGATCGCTTTTATGCGAGTGTCTAATCACATATATTATGTATTCAACCCAAAGGTGTTTCATAATATGTGTGATCAGATTCTCAGTATAAATACTTCTTAATGTTTTAGAGTATCGCTGTTATCCTGCATTTATACTGATTTTGACATTGTCTTTTCTATTTTTCAGTAACCTTTTCAGTGAACAACAATGCTGTGACTATTGAAACCTTAAATGGTTTCAACTATAAGAAGTGGAAGAATGACGTGGAGTTTGCGTTGGAGATTGTGGACATCAGCCTGGCAATGCATACCGAGTGCCCTTCTCCACTCATAGATGTCAGCTTAGAAGCTGACAAGGCAACTATGGCTACCTGGGAAAGGTTAAATAGGCTGTGCTATTTGACCATCAGGAGGTTGATACCGGGTCACCTATTGAGCGGACTTGCGACACAACCATAGCAAGCAAGTTCATGGACAACATCTCCCAGAGGTACAGGGTCTCTTCTAATGCTGAGAAGAGTGCCCTAATCAAGGAGCTTTTCTCTATGTGGTATACTAAAGAAGGAGGTGTGCGGGATTATATCATTCGGATGGTGCACTTTCAGAGCATGCTGAAGGCACTCGATATGCTGATCCTTAATGACTTGATAGTGCATTAGGCACTAAACACTCTTCCGCTGGAGTTTGAGATGTTGGCTACATCTTATATCTCACAAGACGAGACCTAGGACATCAATGCCTTGATTTCTCGGTGTGCTGCAGCAGAGGAGAAGATCAATTACTCTCCTCATTCAGCTATGTTTATAGCCGCGAAGGGTAAAGGGAAGGCCAAACCCTAGCAGCCTAAGGGCAAGGGTAAGGGTAAGGGTAAGGGTAAGGGTAAGACACCCAAACCCTCTCCTCAGATTCGGAGTGGGCAGTCGAGCATTACCAAGGGCCTATATGAGCTTAAGAGTATGAGATGCTTCTTCTATAAGAAGAAGGGGCATAGGAAGTTTGACTGCCAGAAGTACAAGCTTTAAAAGCTCAAGTAGGATATGTCAGGTAACTCCTCGGCCTTTATGATTCATGAATCCAATGTGGCTATAACTACATCAAGTTTATGGTGGTTAGATAGTGGAGCTTCTAACTATGGTGCTTCCACAATACAGGGGTTCATATCTAGGAGAAGGCCAACTAGAGGGGAGAAAAAGCTGATGGTCGGCAACAATGAGGAGGTTGACGTTTTGTACGTAGGAGATATAGGATTAAACCTCGATACGGGGTTTGTTTTGTATCTACGAGACATATTTTATATATCGTATTTTAGACAGAATCTGATATCTGTATCAATTTTGGATAAGGAAGGTTTTCGTTTTGTATTTGATAACGCAGTTGTAACTATTTCTATCAATATAAGACATATTAGTATAGCCTTCTTATTCTATAGACTATATAGTATCTGTCTTGCTCCTAATGATATGTATACCTCTTCGTATGTTGCTGAACCTGTTACTCGAAAGAGGACCTCTATAAAGGACACATCGTACATGTTGTGGCATAAATGCCTTGGCCACATTTCCAAGGAGAAGGTTGAGAGATTGATAAAGGATAACATTCTCCTAACTCTGGACTTCAGTGATCTGGAGACATGTATTGATTGTTGCAGGGGTAAGTTGACCAAGATAAAGAAGAAGGGGTCAACTCCTGCTTCAAGCTTATTGGACCTTATACATACGGATGTTAGTGGTCCCTCTACGGTTACGTTGTGCAATGTAAAATACTTCTTGACATTTATAGATGATTATTCCCGATATGGATATTTGTTCTTGCTTAAAGAGAAGTCTGAAGTTCTTGATAAATTCAAGATCTTCAAGACTGAAGTTGAGAACCAGTTGGGAAGATTAATAAAGATCGTCAAATCTGATAGAGGAGGGGAATACTATGGCAGACATGGGGTTATAGGACAGGAATTTGCCAGGTATTTGGAATCAGTTAGAATAGTGGCTCAGTTCACTATACCAGGTAGTCCTGAGCAAAATGGTGTGACCGAAAGCCACAATCACACCTTAAAGGACACGATGAGGTCAATGCAGAGCAGGACTAACCTACTCGAGTACCTATGGGGTGAAGTCATCAAGACACATCTTGAATAGAGTCCCAAGCAAGTCAGTGTCAAAGACACCTTTTGGGCTTTGGGTTGGAAGGAAGCCAAGCCTTGCGCACATTCGTGTATGGGGCTGCCCTGCTAAGGTGAGGTTGTATAATCCTAATGAGAGTAAGTTGTAACCTCGTTTAACTCATTGCTATCTAATGGGTTATCCCGACCACTCTAAGGGCTACAAATTTTACTGTAGAAAGGGAGGGGTCAGAATTATGGAATCGCAGATGGCAAAGTTCCTGGAATTAGATATCTATGATAAGGGAGGATCCTCATATCCTCCAGAAGCTAGTAGGACTGATACTATAATCGTGTTATATCAACCTCTCATACAGTCAGCTCCGGTGGATGTAGGCCCCAGTATCATGCCTATACAGGCACAAGAACCTACGCCTATTCAGGAGGAGGTTTTTGAGGTATAGGAGCTTGTGCAGTTATGCAGATCCACCAGAGAGAGGCGACCTGCTATCTCATCAGAGTACATAGTCTATCTGAGTGAGCAAGACTATGATATTGGACATGTTAAGGATCCAATTACTTTTTAGAGGTCATTTCTGGACCCCATGAGGATATGTGGTGGGAAACAATGAAGGATGAGATGCAATCTATGAGGTATAATAAGGTATGAGAGCTAATTAATTTACCCTAACATTGCAGATTTATTAGTTGCAAGTGGCTATTTAATACCAAGAAGGACACACAGGGTTAAGTTGAGCAGTTTAAGGCGCATTTAGTTGCCAAAGGATTCACTCAGAGAGGAGTTGTCTTCAATGTCACCTTCTCTCCTGTATCCTCAAATGATGCATTTAGAGTGATTATGACATTAGTAGCTCATTATGATATGGAGCTACATCGGATGGATGTGAAGGCTGCTTTCCTGAATGGTGACCTTTATAAGGAGGTCTATATGGAGCAACTTGAAGGATTTTAGGGTCAGGATGCAACTGACAAGGTATGCAAGTTGAACTAGTCAATATATGGTTTAAAGCAAGCTTCTAAACAGTGGTACTTTAAGTTTGATGAGGTTTTGACCTTATTTGGCTTTGTGGAGAGCAAAGTCAAAAGATGCTTATACCATAAGATCAGGGGGAGCAAGGTAATCTTCATACTTTTGTATGTCGATGATATCACATTAAATGAGTTGACCATGTTGCATGAAGTTAAGCAACTTTTGGCCAAACATTTTGACATGAAGGATTTGGGTGAAGCATCTTTTGT
>JAOTJB010029626.1:0-10475 GCA_027123815.1 Erythroxylum minutifolium
GAACATTCTTATAATCTTAACACTTTAAATCAATCAACCTATGTCATATAATCTTACTAACATTTACATAATAATTAGCTCTAAATAAAATTAACCCATCAAAATATAATAATTCATGTAAATCATGCTTAACTAAAGAAAAAAATCTGGGGGCCAAAATTTCTCCCCCTTTTAAAAAGAATTTCATCCTCGAAATTCTTATCTGACTGATTAAGAGGTAGGTGTATGCTTCCTTTTATGCTCCTTTGTTTTCTATTTAACTTCATCACTTGAATAATTTCTTTCACATCACCTTAGTTAACAGATTCAGTCAATCCTTTCACGACTTATTCAGATATCACACTATCTTAACTGTTTCCTCAATGTATTTTAGATTACTCATAAAATTTTTTTTCCCACTTCCTACGTCGATAACACCAATATCAGATCATATCGATATTTCTTAGCATACTTGCATATAACACATTATGAATATCAGGCATTTTTTTGGTAATACTAACTCATAAGTCAATGGTGCGATTCTTAATAACTTTATATGGTCCAATACAATCCAAGCTTAGTTGCTTCTTTACCCTAACCTGAGCACATCTTGCACTCAATCTAAGTACGCCTTGGGAAGGTGATACTCTCATTAACATTTCATCCTTTGCTTCGTAGTTCACATCTTTATAATATCAGTACACTTAACTCTTATGTCTATCTCACTGTATTTGACGTTTATCCACCAATTTCATTCATTTTTCTTGCATCACTTAATTCCTAATACAAATCAATTTCACTTAGCAGTAACATCTATAATCAATTCTAGTTTTCGACCATCTTTGGCCATATTCATCCTAATAAAGAGGCGGACGACTCTTTTTGTCATCTAACTTCTCATACAGTATTTTAATGAAATCACCATGATAATGTTTATGATGCTTAAAGTCAAATGGAACTACACTTTGATCTCATGTTCCTATGAACTCCAAACTATATGCCTTAAGCATATCTTTGACAGTTAGGACTGTTGGCAATTCAAACATTCAATCACATGAATCTACATTCTTAGCCGCTAAATGATGTTTCGGCATATTCCTACTATGATGTATAACTTACATTACCATTTGTACTTTTCTAACAATCTTTTTGCTCTATAACCTTTATCGATTACTCATACTTCTTATTTTAATCCCAAGGTATCATTTTTCCTGTTCAAATTCAAAATTCATATTCACTTTCGATTTCTCAGTAAGATTCATAATTTTTGGTCCTCAATTTGGGCTTGGTTAATCCTTTCATGTGAAACTGATCTTTAATTCCATAGCTAATAGTACTTTGATTTGCCCAAAATTCAGCTCCATATTCTATGCTCCTTTTTGCACTAGATCTGATAACCTTAATATCTGAATTTGTGCTTCACTGCTATAGAGATTTGTACTTAATAAATCAGATACAACACTAACTTTACTGGGAAATACTCATTTGTACCATCATAATCTTTCAGTACTTCTATCCATTGTCTCAGTCTTATATTAAATTCTCTCAACTAAATAATTACCTCAACTTCAATGATCTATATTCTTATACATATACTATCTCCAAACTTTCAAAGCAATCACTACCGTAGCAGCTCTAGATCATGTATTGAATAATCAACTCATAGGACTTTAGTCGTCTCTATACATATGAAATCACGTTATAATGTTGCATTTTATTTTATCCAAATATCTTATACAACATCATAGTAAACTATAAAATCTCTAAATTCAAACGATATAATTAACATCAGTGTTATAACTCCTCAAAAAAAATTCCATCTATGATATGTAAGATTAATTTCAATGTTCAAAAATATTCTCTTCACTTTTCAAATACACTCCAAATATCCTCTATGATCATAATCATAGATTGATCCATTTCATTTGGATCACTTAAATCTTCAATACCATAATACTATTGGGGCATTTGTTAACTTGAACAAATGTTTCCAAAGCTCCATATGCCCATGATTAGTTTTTATAATTTCTTAAATAACTAATTCCTCATTTCTCAGTTGAGTTAACATTGTCTCACCTTATTTTCAATTTCCCAATTGACTTCCTTTCTCAAATAACTTTCTCAATTCATTCGATTTCCTATGATTTCGCATTGAATTATTCTATTGTCTGCTCATTCATACCAATTTCTCCACACATTTCAATTTATTTTCAATCTTAACTTCCTGTGTTGGTAACACATCCATCAAAGTTTAATTTATATCTTTTGTGCATATTCGCATAGAATATAACATGAACCTAATTTCTCCTCACATTAGCAATAGTGTCACCTCAAATTCAAAATCCACTCACATAGTTGGATACTTTTTCATCAAACAAAAATACATACACTCCCAATAGCATATTCTACATTTTATGCTTGTATTTCCATTAGGAATAGGACTCCAATACTCACTTTTGAATCATTACATGTTCATTTCTGATTTGTTCTTTATTGGTTATTCTTAATATAAACTATCTGATCTGCTTAACCTAATTCAATATAATTCTTCTTCGAAAGAAGATTTCTTGCTACTATCATTTTTTTATTGTTCATGTAATGTTTATCACTCAACTGTTATCATCATCACATTATCATCCATTCTTAATACCTCGGGAAGACCAATTTTTATCGTTCTTAAGAGGTCATAACATTCTAATTATAAAAACTCATTGAAGTAGTAAACATAATTACTATCGCATATGCTTAAGTGTGTATCATCAAAGTCGTCCCATTTCATCCACATATTTATCTCCAACAATTTACAAATTTATATCTTACATGATTGATTCTTTGATCTCCATTGATCCTGGATAATATGCTTCTCTTTATCTTCGAATTCATTACTCATTGTAACATCATAGCAATCTCAATCTATCACCGATTGATCATTATAAGCACTTTCATATGTTGCTCTAGTTCCCATTATACTTTAAACTATGGGAACTATAACTAACAAATATCTAAGAAGTCATAGGTTACTTCCTATATCATCTCCACACATATAATACATATATGCTAAGTATTCTCACATGTTATGGTGATCCCATTATCGGATATGTACTCACAATAACAATCCAACTTAACCTTTTAAACTTCTATATATATCTCTATCATTCATCACATCTTCTAACTATCCTTTTATTACATCTTACATATGTTTATTCGCCATTGATTCAAAATTATAGATGTATAATCACCATAAAATTCTGATCTCAATTCCACTAACACATTCTTATAGTGGATCGTAACTATTGTCACATTAATCAAATAACCACTTTGGCTCCGATTTCATCTTCTCAAGAGTGGAACATATTTAGGTTTGGGGGGAAAGGATCAGTGGATTGCATTTCATACTGCATACTAGGTGCCTTAAAATCAAGAGCAGAGTGTGTTCCTGCATCTTGTGGGATATAGGATTCATCCTTGCTCCCTTGGTGAGAGCAAGATCAAGTCATAACTCCACAAGTTCTCTTTTATGGTGGCATAATCACTCCATGAATATAAAACCATTTAAAACCTTTAATTCATGCAAAAAAATTTCAAACTATGCAAAATAGTTCAAATCGTATAAAACAATTTAAAATCATGTAAAACAATTTAAAATCATGTGAAACAATTCAAAACAATGCAAGTTGTTCATTTAACATGATGCATATTCATTTCATGTCCTAAACTACCCATTTCATGTCTAGGATATTCTTAAACCTAGTCTCCAACCTGGACCTAAACCTAGTGGAAAACTTGAACCAAAACCTAGTTGTTCTGATACCACAATATGTTGGACCCTATTTTTGGAGCCCCAACATCGGACATGGGACTATGAAGCTTAAGCGTAGAGGAGGGGTTAGAATTTGGATATTTGAAAGAAAAGTCATTCGAAAGCAAAGGCGGGCTTCACCGTGGTGTAATTATTCTTCGCCACGGCGAACTTATGCAGATCGATCTTGCCACGGTAAAAAGTTTAATCTTCGCCATGGCGAAGTCGTCACGTGAATTACGCCGCGGCGAACTCTCGACTTTGCTGCAACGAAAACCCCTTGCGCATAATTCAAACCCAAGCTACCTATCTTACTAGAATGAAACTTAAAATCTTTCAACCACTTTCATCTGTACAACCCAAAAACAAGATGGATAAGAATGTAACTACAACCAATTTCTCAAAATCTTAATCTCATTTCCAAAATCGAATACTTTGTGAAACATAAAAAAAATCATAGACAAAACCAAACGATTGAGCCCAAGTTTATTATCTAATTTGGCAACACTTTTATGGCCTTTACTATACTTTTTGACTCTTAATTCTTGATTTTGTGCTTAAATTAATCCTTGAGTGTGCACTTTTATTTTATGCAATTAGATAGTAAAAACTTTCAAAATTGGTATTAATTGCATTTCTTAAGTTTTCTAAGAACAATTGATACTGCAAATTAGTATTTTTGATTATAGGATCCTCAAGGAGAAGGGAGTTAACGTGCTGAACTGAAGTCAACAGGAGATCATAGCCCTCGGGAAAAGTTCGTCGTGGCGAAAAATGATAAATCTGGGCTGAAGATTAATTCTTTTGCCGTAGCGAACGAACCAACGAAGAACAAATCCTTTCAGGTAAAGTTTTCCACGGTGACTTCGAAAACCCGGACCATATTTGGGAAAATCTCTCACTTTTCTGACCCGACCCGCGATCCAACATTTAAAAACATGCCAAATTAGGTTATACAGAGACTCTTGACAGACATTAATACATCATCTCTAACTCTCGACCTTCATCCATCACCATTTTCACCTCTCATCGTCGCTCTCTACAGTTGTGAGTGCCATGGATGCTGTCGGTGTACCTACAATTGTGAGTGCTTCCAGAGAGATGCTTAGCTAAGCACCATTTTCTCTTGAAGATGTAGCGATGGCTTGAGTTCGATGGGCTTCAAAGGGGAGTAGTTTGATCATATCTTTCTACACTGTTATGAACTCCTGAGTTAGGATTTATATTTGTAGTTAGACTTTTCTTGATTAGAGTTTAATCAAGAGTTAAACAATGTATTGTGTTATTGGGCTTGTTGATGTAGAACTTGGAGCTTGAATATATGAAGTCTCATATATGTCATTTGGTGATTGTGTTAATTCTCTTTTATCTGCCTAGTTGTGTTTGATATTGAGATTATGCTTAATCTAAATTGACCACTTGCATTAACCTGCCCATTACACACACTAAGATGCATTCAACAAGGTTTTAAGAAATGGAGGTCATTGATTAAAACCTTGGACTTAAAGGGTTCTTTAAGGTTTATCATTCGAAAACTTAGTGAATTTTTGCTCCTAAAAGATTTGTTTGAACCATGATAGCCAAAGCTTGTTTTCAAGAGGATTTTATCACACTTGATCATTGTTTGAGCTTTCACCTTTCATTTCCCCAAAAATCCAAAAACACCTTTTTATACACTTTTCTCTCATTTAGTTCAATTCATTTAGTTTAATCAAAACATTCAAAACCCCACTCTTAACTAATTTAGTTTGCATTTCATGATAATTAGGCTAGCTTAGATCAATTGCTCTAGGTTCCGATTAAGTGAGACAACCTGGGATTGCACTCTATATTGCAATCTTTGGAATTAAATTTTTGATTCGGTTTCCAAAGGAGTGATCCAAAGACTCAACCACACACTGACTAAGTATGTTCTTGAATAATCGTCGATACATTTAGGCATCAGCTCTATGGGGTGGTGTGTTACATTTTCATAAAGGTTACTTAGCAATAGTTTTCCTTTTTAATTGATTAATAATAATAAGTGCATACTTACAAGTGCCATAGGTGTTGGAACAGGGTGTTAATGTTTTGATTGATATGTTTATTCTATTTAAAGTACTTAAATATGAAAGGAATAAGTTAACTGTGTTGTCACATTTTGAATGATTTGTATTTGAGGTTAAGTTAATTCCATACCATTGTACCATTATTGTAATGTTGCATGAATGTGTTTTTATATGTTTATATGTTTTGTTTTTCTGTGTGTATAGTTTTGCTTGAGAACAAGCAAAGGCTTAAGTGTGGGGATGTTGATAGGTGTAAATTATACTAAGTTTTCATAGATGTTTAAGTGTGTTTTTAAGTGTTTATTAGATGATTATCATATGAATAGGCTTAGAATTATTATTAATCATTGTATGTATTATACATGTTTGATTGGTTTAGAGCAAGAATTGGATCATAATTTTATATTTCAAGGGGTTTTTAATTTTCTTGTTAGTGATGGAAACCAAGAAATTAAAGAATGAAGAAGATGGACGTTAAATGAAGCAGTGCACAATCATGACTTGTTTGTCACAATCGTGACAGACAGTACAAACAATAATTCTAGCGCATTTCAGCTTTTCTAACATATGCATTTTTATAATTTTAATGTTTTAGGGCTACTTTTGGAACCAAATTACATGGGTAAACTATAGAAAGAACCCTAGAAGCCTTAAGAACTATAAATGAACATAAAGAGAACCAAAAATATTAGCCTCCATCTTAACAAGATGGGTTTAATTAAGGAAGATCAAGAAGGGAGCACTAGAGAGTTACAGCTATTCCAGCATTTCTAAATCAGTCCACATCAAGTTCTTTCTTCTTTCGTTTGTTTATTTTCTTTAAGCTTGATGTATGAACTGGCATTGAAGATGCTATACACATTTATGATGTTTTGGTTTCAGATTAGGGTTTATTTTTGAGTTATTTTGTGACTTGACTGTTAATACTTCGACAATAAATTAACAGAGTGAGACACTAATCCAATTAGGTTAGGTAATGAGATTTAACAACCTAATAATTCATGAAAATATCAAATTGATAATCATACAAAGAGAGATCTTATGTGAAAACTTATTTATTTAATAGATCACTTAAGAACTAGTTAAAAATGTTAGCTTGCTTTTGTGAATCGAGAGATTACTAAATCTGGAATTTTGTAATCAATTAGGGTTAAATGAATAGGTCTTGAGAGAGAGTAATCAAACCTTTCAAAAATCTAATATCAACACTGAATATAATCAATAGTGGTTAAGGGAGCAAAATAACGATAAAATGAATCCTAAGTTATCATACTTGATCATCCTTATTTTATTGTGGCAACTCAATTATTAAATGATTAAGTGCTCAATTTTATTTGATTGTTTTAAATTTTGAATTTTATTTTCACTAAAATCATATTTCACAACCTTAGACAAAATTAGATTCATTTAGTTTTATCTAATTCCTCGTGGGATCGATACCTTAATTACTATAACTTTACGATTTGTATACTTACGAAATATTGATGGTTTTATATTAGGTAAAACTTGCTCAACAATGATCATTAAAAAAAGAAAATAATGAGATTTTCAGAGTTCCACATCTATAATGCTATTAGAATTCTGGATTTTCTAATATGTTTAATATAGTCAATCTAAGGAGTACCTACATAGTGATGGAAAAGAGGTAAGGGGAGAGAGGATCTCCCTGCCTTAGAGTCCTTAAAGCTTTGAAAAGTTGTGATGGCTGTTCATTCTCTAGAACATCATAGGAGAAAATAGTGATACAATTATAGATCCATTTGATAAATCAATTAAGGTAACCAAATGCATGGATAAAAGTGATAATGAAGTTCTAACCTACTGTGCCAAATGCTTTGGTGAAGTCTATTTTGAAGGCACAACTTTTGATATTCAGCTTAGTGTTATAGTCTTTTAAGAGATTTAGTGCTAATATAATATTGTCAACAACACTCCTTCTAGTTACATAAGCCCCTTGACAAGGATTGATCACTTTAGGAAGAGTTGCTTTAACCTTTTTGATAGGAATTTTGCAATGATTTTGTAATAAACGTTACAATAAGTAATAGTTCTGTAATCATTGAGACTCAAAGGCTTAGATGTTTCTAGAATCAAGTAGAGGTAATTTTTGTGGAGTTCTATCAATAACCTGTCACTCTTAAAGAATTCCTTCACTGTATATACAATTGAATGTCTAATTAGGACCAATTTGTCTTGGAAAAATCAGGCATTGAAACCATCTGGTCCTGTGGCCTTGTCAGGATGAAAGGATAAGAGAACATATTTGACTTCCTTACTGAAGACATCTTTGAGAAGCATAGGATAATGGTTTTGTGTAATTTTTCCCTTCATGTTTCTTAAAAGTTCCTCAGGGAGCTCTAAGATGCTACCTGAGATACCATTGAAGCCCATAAAGTGATTCCTGACTAACTCCTTCATCCCCTCTGATTTTTAGACTAAGTTTCCGCTAGAGTCCATCAAAGATACTAATTTATTTTTATTTCTCCTTCCCTTCCGCTAGAGTCCATCAAAGATACTAATTTATTTTTATTTCTCCTTCCCTAGATTACACTATTAACAAATTTGGAGTTTCTATCTCCTTTCTGGAGCCACTGAATTCTAGATTTTTACTTTAAGAGATATAAACTTTAAGAGCTTTAAAATACTTCTTCATTTTATCTTTTTCCTTCTCCCTCAAGGAAGATTTTTTAAGGCCTACAATTTATAAACTTTCATGAGAATAATATTATGTTTGAGTAGTGATATACAATCTTTTTTAATAGCTTCCAAAATTTGTAGGCATTGAAAGGCTTTGGGTTCTTGATTTGTCCTCTCCATAGCTCAAAAATGATTGTACTAATTTATAGATGCTTTAGGAATGAATTAAAGAATATAAGGGGAGATTTCTTTTTAGCTAACAAGTTACAGATATTGACAGTGATAGTAGAGTGTTTAGAGAAAATTGGTTCTTGGAAGATACCATATCTCTTAATTAATCTCCCTAACCACCTACTGTAAATATAAAGAATGCTTTCATTAATTAAAATAATAATTTCGCATATAAAATTGCAACCAAATAATTGACTGCAAGGCTAAAAACTAACATAAAAGTGTATTAATGATAGTTGTGATTTGCATCATGTTTTAGGATTTAATTTATTATGTGTTTAGTCTTAATTTAAGTGTTTAATGTGTGTTTAGGTTAGAATTATGTTAGTTTATGTGTTTTTTACGGGTTAGTATAAGTCTTTGAGCTTAAATATTATGTTTTTGAGGTACCTTGATGTGTTTGTTAATATTTCAGAGCCAACAGTAAAGAACGAAGGAGTTTTAGAAAATTTCGGGCCAAAACCACAACCCATGATCGTGGCACAATAAGCCACGATCGTGATAGAGAGGTCTGATCTAGGCCATAGTCGTGGCACTTGGGCCACGCTTATGATAGAAAGGGGGAGACACTAGCTACGATCGTGGTAGGCAGGGCCACTATTGTGTCCTATGTTGGGAAAACGCGAAAATAGATGAAAATGTCAAGTTTCGAGGAACTTTTCGGACTGTTTCAACCCTGGACAAACCTTATGGCTGCCCAGGTATTTAAAGAACTTGATGAATATAGAGAAGGAGCTTTTGCATCAGCCAAATTTCGAAAACCCTAGAGAGCTTTATCTAGAGATTGAGGAAGGAATCGAAGGAAGAGAGACACTGAGAAGAAGCCTATGCAAAGTAATTCCAGGAATAGGAGGTTTCCTCCTGTTGCTACATCCATCAATCTGTTACACTCGTATTTTCTGATTTTATTTCAATTTTATTGATGTATAGTATTGAGATAGTCGTTGAGAATAGGTTTTGTTGAATGTTGATTTATGTCTATACTCACCTTCAAGATTTTTATCTTTGAGATTAATGAAATTTGATTTATTGCGATTCAATTTCTGTTCTTAATAATTGGGTAACAAACTGAGAGGGTAAACCGAATGAATATCATTAAATTACGCTAACGAGAGTTAGGTAGTTTAATAGATTGAGGATTGAATCAAACCAGTAAAATTGTGTAACAAGAGATCTTGCATAGGTTTTTGGTAGGTTATTGGACAATTTCAGATCTAATTTAGGTTTTAGATAAATTGTGAATCGAGAGGATCCAATTCCATAATCTAAATTAGGGTTTATAAATTAGAGTTAAAGATTATAACTCGAGAGAGAGTAATCCACCCTAGGACCGTCTAATGTTGGTAATTTGGTAATTTCATAATCAATTAGATTTTTATTAAGGTCAGATTAAAACCCCCTTTTTCTCAATTGGTAGTTCCTAGGTTGATTGTTGATTTGGTTATGCAATTGCTATCTTGTTTATAATTTCAATTAAATTCTTGAATTTGATTGCTTGATTGAATTCTTTTATGCCTAGTTATTTATTTTAATTTATTGTGAATTTAGGTTAAGGATTAAATTTTAGGATTGAATTACTTCTCTTTGTGGGATCGACACCTTAGGTACTACATGAAGGACCCGTGTGCTTACGATATTATCAAGGTTAAAAATATTAAAACTTATCATATAGAAACCTGTAATCAAATTTTTGGCACCGTTATCGGGGATTGATTATTTAGCATCTTATTTAATTTAGATTACTCTGATTTAAGAGTTTTTGATACTTTTCCTTATGTACG
>JAOTJB010029682.1:0-10471 GCA_027123815.1 Erythroxylum minutifolium
AAATGATAATGATATCGAGTATGTTAAATGATGCCATGTGCGAGTTAGATTTGTTTTTGCTCCAACATACCATTATCGTAGGTTATATGCCTAAAAGCTTAGGTACGTATCCTATGGTAATAGGATGTTACACATTAGGTTCTAATTAAGTGAGATGACCTGAGGTTACATTCTATATTGCAATCCTTTGAATTAAATTTTTGATTCGACCTCTAAGGGTAAAGCCCAAAGTCGAAGCGAATCAACAACACTATCTAGTTTTTGGTATTTTTAGCTATACCTCCAAAGAGTTTTAGAGTTTTGGTCCAACAATGATGAATGGAGGCATGTTTCCCTTTCAATACCAAAACCCATTAAAGAGAATAATGATAATTGGTGTATTTTTATGAAAGCCTTACTTGGATCACAATATTTTTGGGATGTTGTTAAGAAAGACTTTAACAGCCTGAAAATGAAAATGATTTGACACAAGCACAGAGGAGTGCTCTACAAAAATCTTGGAAGAAAGACCAACAAGCTTTGACTCTCATTCATATATGTTTGGATGAAAGCATGATTGAAAAGTTTTGAGTGCTTTAAGTGTGAAAGAAGCATGGGAAATTCTATAGAATTCTTTCAAAGGCAATGATAATCTGCTCAAAGTACATCGTCAAACCTTGAGAGCTAAGTTTGAGTCTCTCAAGATGAGAAGATCATAATTAATTTCTTTATTCTTTTTTAGAGCTCTGTCCATTGTTAACCAACTCAGAAGATTTGGAGAAACTCTACAAGATTCTCGTTTTGATGAAAAGATTTTGCAGTCTTTGGATCCAAAATTTGGGTATGTTGATATGGCAATTGAAGAATCAAAGGATTTATATTAAATTTCTATTGGTGAGCTGATGGGCTCATTGCAAGCTCATGAAGAATGGAAGATGGAGAAGGAACCTTAATCTGATCAAGTTAATTCTTTTGAAATTTTCTTTAAAAGACAAAGACGAAAAGAAGGATTTTAGTCAAAGAGGAAGAGCAAGAGGATTTCATAGTCATGGATGTGGAAATTATCAAGGTAGAGGAAGAGGAATATTTAATAGAAACTCAACCAACTCTAAATATTCAAATCAGAGATAACCAGTAAGAGGACGCGGTAGAGGAACCTAGCACAAAAGGTGTGGTAAAAGAGATAATGTGAAGTGTTATAATTGTGAAAAATATGATTATTATGCCTCTAAATGTAGAAATGGATCAAAAAAGGAAGACAACGCTTATTATAAAAAGGAGAAAATGAAGAAGAATTAGCCTTCTTATTAACGTATAATGAAGAAAAAAGATCAAGAAGCATGGTTATTGGATAGGGGTGCAAGTAACCAAATGGTAGGCAAGAAAAATTTATTTGTTTTTTTTGAATGAATCTTTTAAAATAAAATTTTCTTTTGGGGACAACAAAAATGTGAACGTTGAACGGATAAGTAATATTTTGATTTTGGCTAAAAATGGATCTTATCAATTTATTTCCCAAGTATATTATGTGCCTTTACTTAAAGAAAACATTTTAAGTTTAGGAAAACGTTTGGAGAAAGGCTATGATATTTGATTGAAGGATGGTGGATTAATGATTAGAGATTGTGAAGATAAGTTGATTGCTAAAGCTAAAATGTCAAAGAACATAATGTTTTCTCTTAAACTTCAAACTGATAATGCAAAGTGTTTGAAAACTTGTGTGTTTGATTCTTCTTGGTTTTGACATCAACGAATGGGACATTTGAACTTTAATAGTTTAAAGTAATTGGTGAAAGAAAAAATGGTGCATAGCTTTACTCTTCTTAATCATCCAAATTAGATTTGTGAAGGTGGTATTTATGGGAAGCATTTCAGAAATAGCTTTCCTTTGCAGTCATTTTCAAGCTCATCAAAGCCACTCCAACTTGTACATGTTGATATATATAGCCCAGTTAATCCTCTCTCTCTCTCTTAGTAAGAATAAATATTTCTTGTTGTTTATTGATGATTTTAGTTAAAAAAACTTGGATTTATTTTTTAAAGGAAAAATCTAAAGCTTTTGAGACCTTCAAAAAATTTAAAATGTTGGTGGAAAATAAAAGTGACTATTTGATTAAAGCCTTGAGAATAAATAGACGTGTTGAGTTCAATTCCAAACAATTTGTTGATTTCTACAAATCTCTTGGAATTAGAAGATTCTTGATAGCCTCAAGGTCGCCACAGTAAAATGGTATTATGGAGAGGAAGAACAAAACTATTCTTGACATGATTAGAAACATATTAAAGATCAAACACATGCCTAAAGAATTCTAGGCAAAAATTATATTTTTAGTTGTATATTTGAGCAACAGATGTTCTACATTACTCCTTAAGTGACATGGAGTAGTAAAAAGTCAACTCTTTCTCATTTAAGAGTTTTTTGTTATATTGCATATGCTCATGTTACTGATGAAACAAGAGTAAAGCTAGATGGTAAAAGTGAGAAGCCTGTGTTTATTGACTATAATACAAAGTCTAAGGGTTATAGACTCTATAATCCTAGAAGTCAGAAGATTGTTGTTAGCCAAGATGTCAAGTTTGAAGAAGATGCTTTCTAGAACTAGAGAAATCAGGAGGAAGATTACAACTTTCTTCCAATGTATGATACTGATTTATTCAAAATGAAATGAACGACTTATATCTCTTAGAATTTCTTCTCTAGTAGCAACTCATCTTAATTTGAGCCCTTCAAGCTCCTCCAAAAGGCCTCAGAAGATGAGACGCCTTTAAAACATTTATTCAAACACTAATGAAATCAAAAATTATGCTCTCTTTTGTCTATTTGTAGGTGCAGAAACATAAAACTATGAAGATTCAGTAGAAGATCAAAAATGGAGAAAGGACATAGATGAAGAAATAAATTACATTCATAAAAATGATGCATGGAGATTAGAAATTCTTTCAAAAGACATACATGTTGTTGGTGTCAGATTTACAAAATCAAGAGAAATAAAAAAGGAGAAATAGAGAAATTCAAAGCTAGATTGGTTGAGAAGGGTTAGAGCCAACAACGAGGCATTGATTATGATGAAGTCTTTGGTCCAGTTGCTCATTTGGATATGATCAGATTAATCATGGAATTAGCTACACACAAAAAAATGAAGAATTTATTAAATGGATGTCAAATCTGCATTTTTGAATGGACACTTAGAGGAGGATGTTTATATTGAACAACCTCCTAAATATGTTTCCAAAGGTTATGAAGATAAAGTGATGAAGTTGAAGAAGGCCTTATATGGTTTAAAGGAAGCACCAAAAGCTTGGTACAACTGCATTGATAATTACTTTGCTTAAAAGGAGTTTATAAAATGTCCACATGAATATATTCTGTGAAGTAAAAGGAGAATGGTGATATGTTAATTAATTGTTTTTATATTGATGACTTGATTTTTGCAGTAAACAATTTAGCCTTATTTGATGAATTTAAAAAGGAGATGATTGCAAAATTTGAGATAACTAATATAGAACTTATGTCCTATTATCTTCGAATTGAAGTGAAGCAATCTAATGAAGGCATGTTTATCTCATAAAGAATTATGCAATTAGTTTTTGAAAGAATTTAATATGAAAAAATGTCAAATGGTTTTTACACCAATTGAATGTGGAGTAAATCTGTTAAGATTTGATGATGGTGAAAAGGTGGATTCAACTATGTACAGAAAGCTTGATGGAAAATTGAGGTACTTGACTTGTTCTAGACCTGATATTCTTTACGAAGTTGAAATTATTAATCAATATATAAAGTCTCCAACTGTCACTCATTTTAAGACTAGTAAAGGATTTTGAGATATGTTAAAGGAACTCTTGATTATGGCTTATTTTGTCCATCTTCCATTAATTGTAGTCTAGTTGAATAAAATGATAGTGATTAGGGAGGTGATGTTAATGATAGAAGTACTATTGGTTTTCTATTTAGACTTGGAGATGTTGTATTTACTTGGAGTTGAAAGAAGCAACACATCGTAAATCTTTCAACATATGAAGCAGAATATGTGGCTACAATTGCTTGTGTTTGTCATGCTGTATGGTTGAGAAAAATGTTAAAAATGATGTATATGTCACAAGAAGAAGCTACTGAGATTTTTGTTGAACACAAATCTATAATTGCATTATGGAAAATCCTATTTTCCATTATAGGAGCAACCACACAGATACAACATTTCATTTTATACGAGAGTTTATCAATAAGAAGAAAGTGCAGCTAAAGTATGTGAAATCTCATGATCAAATTACAGACATATTCAATAAGGCATTGAAGCTTGAAGATTTTACAAGACTGAAAGCAACACTTAGGAGAACCAGATTTTGAGTTTAAGAGGGAGTATTGTAAATATAAACTTAAAATAAATGTGTTATTATCTCTAGAAATATGTTTAGTTTCTTAAGAGGTCTATTTAATTGCTTGATAAGTCTGAAAGTTATCTTGTATTTCTATATAACTAGTTTTTTGCTTTAATGAAAATAAATGAGTTATTATCTCTAGAAGTCTATTTAGTTTCTTAAGAGGTTTGTTCAGTTGCATGATAAGTGATAGGTTATTATTTTTGCTCTAACTTTAGATATAAATCTCTTTAATGTGTTGAAATTTTTATTTAAAATTAATGGACTTGTTCCTTAATTGTTATCAGGTGATTTTCAACACATAAGAGATGAATTTGAATAAAAAAGATGCAAGAAAAGCAAAGAAAATTTGAATT
Organism: Erythroxylum minutifolium; assembly: GCA_027123815.1. NCBI lineage: Eukaryota > Viridiplantae > Streptophyta > Magnoliopsida > Malpighiales > Erythroxylaceae > Erythroxylum > Erythroxylum minutifolium. The sequence goes on from JAOTJB010029682.1 coordinate 4,716, forward strand.
TCCAACTAGCAAAAAAGTTTTTGGACAAAGCACGGGCATGTGCAAAAGAAAAGTTTATCAGAAAAGTCTGATTTGAAAACATATTCAATAGACTTAGGATTCTAATTATTTTGGGAATCAAGTTGCTTTCCTTATGTAGAGATCTGCTACTTGATTTTGTGGGGAAGTGTATATGATAAATAACTTTAAGAAGGAATAATAAGCACCCTTCTAGACATCTTATCTTTTCACGTTTTTGTTTGACTTTTTAGGAGTTTTTCGTTTCTTGCTGGAAAAAGACAGGGATCGAGTCTAGATGTCCTGCTATTATTCTGTCAATTTTCATCAATATTATGAGTAGCTAAATCCTTTTACTTAGTTGAAGGAAACCAACTTTTTCATCTAATATGTGTGAGATTTTCTGAATAAAGTTTATTTCACTGACTAATATTAAGTGTCTTTCGTATTACTTTTCATTATTGAATTAATTGATCTCTAGGGTGAGCATCTAGGAATTGATTGATTTAATTTACAAACAGATTAGTAGGATTTGATGTTCAGTTTTGCTAATCCAAAGTGACAAATATGATTACCATCTTTTACGTTAGGGATTGGAAATTCTAAGAAAGATATTTATTTAGACTAAATACATATCGTGTGTGTATTGTCTTACTCACTACTTCTCTTAATTCTTAAAGCTATTAATTAATCAAACTTAAGATCGTATTTAAGTTGTTAGTGAATAAGAGTGATTAGAATACATGTTTCTATTCATTTAATCCAAAGAGAGAACGCCATTCAATAAGTATTTGTTAATGGAATTAATTTTGTATCGATGATTTATATTAGTTTGATAACTTAGGTAACCCGAAACTAAGGTTTGTTTATTAATTTTCCACATCTGATTATTTTTGTTTCTTTCTAATTTTTGTCAATTTTAATTTCTTAAATTCACGTTAATTCAACCCCCCAATTTATTTTAGTTTTAACTCATGGAACACTTACGAATGGATTCCTCATGGGAATGATCTCAACTCTCCACTAACTACATATTTCATTATTAAAGTTGCTATTAATTTGGTTGCAAGCGACAACATTACCAAATTTTGGCACAGTTGCTGGGGAACTCTTGATGGTATATGCATTTACATGAGCAAATGCAATTGCTATTTGATTTAGAGATAGGAAAGTCAACCAGGAAGTTACAAAAGCAAACAAAACAGAGACAACAAAAGCAGAAGAAAGAAAAGATGGTTGCAAATTGCTTCCTTCATGAATTATCTGCCCCTACGAACGCTCCACAACCTCATTGCATCAATTTTCCAAATTTGGGGGACAATAGTACCTTTAAATTCAAGTCAAAGTTGATTCATTTATTGACAATTTTTTGAGGTCTACAGGGAGAGGATCCTTACAAGCATTTGAAGGAATTTGGCATAGTTTGTACGGGTATAAAGCCTACAGATGTGATTGAGGAACAAATCAAATTAAGAATATTCCTATTTTCTCTCAAAGATTATGCTCAAGATTGGTTGTATTTCTTTGCTAGTGAAAATGTACAAACATGGGATGAAATAAAAAGATTATTCTTTGAAAAATATTTTCGAGGATCAAGAGCTACCAATATTAGAAAAGAAATTTGTGGCATCCAACAACACATGGGTGAGACACTATATGAATATTGAGAAAGATTCAATAGGCTTTGTGCTAGCTACCCCCATCACTAAATAAACAATCAATTGTTGATTCAATACTTCTATGAAGGTCTTTTGCTTATAGACATAAGTATGATTGATGCTACAAGTAGTGGAGCTTTGGTTGACAAAACATCGGCAACTACAAGAGATTAATTTGATAGCAAATATGACTTCCAATACACAACAACTTGGGATATGTTCTGGCCATAACTTAAAACAAATGAACGAGGTGAATATGTGAATGTTGGAGAAGAGATTAGACGATCTTATATCTTTGGTGCGGCAACTCATGGTTATAAAGAAAAAAGAAGCAAGGGCGTGTGGAAGACGGTTGATGTTAGGACACTCCACTAATGCATGTCTGGTTTTGCAAGATGAAAGTGTAAACAAAATAATGTGGTGGGAGGATTTGCTGGGCAAACTCAGAGGAAATATGACCCATTCTTAAACACCTATAATCCAGGTTGGCATGAATACTGCTCAATGAGTATTTGTTAATGGACTTAATTTTGTGTCAATGATCCATATTAGTTTAATAACGTAGGTGACTCGAAACTAAGGTTTGTTTATTAATTTTCCAGATCTAATTATTTTTGCCTCTTTCAAATTTTTGTTAATTTTAATTTCTTAAATCCACGTCAATTAACCCCCCCCCCCCAATTTGTTTTAGTTTTAACTCGTGAAACACTTACCAATAGATTCCTCATGGGAACGATCTCAACTCTTCACTAACTACATATTTCATTATTAGAGTTGGTATTAATTTGGTTGTAGTCGACAACAATAATAATAAGTCTAACAGTTGTCTTGTATTTTTATATAACTAGTTTTTTGCTATAAAGAAAAGAACAGATGTTGAACCAAAGAGCTTTTCGTTCTAGCTTCTCTCTATTTTTTCTCTTGGTCTCTCCATATCTGTCTCTATTTTCTAACACCATGGGGAAAGCCTTGGGAAGAGAGTCATTATTAAAGGAGGCTCTCAATATTAATAACACTTAATAATTATTCATAAAAAAGAAAGTGGCGAATGGAAAAAAATAGGAAACTTTAAGGTTTGGAATTTGGATGGAGGCTTTTATAACAAGTGACAGCCTGAAGATCATCGATGAGCTTTTAAGAAGACCTGGCTAACGAAGGATTGTAAACTAAAAGCGAATAGTATGAGAATTGAAGGATTTTTTTGTTTTAAGCTTATGTCTCAGTCATCTGGTGTTTCTTCTTGCTAGGAGGTACTAAAACCATCAGAATCAATGTTGCAAATACCATACTGAACTTGGTACTAGATTGGGTTCTAGTACGGTACTGTACCAATACGGGTCAATACTGAGTATTGTTTCGAGTAATTTTTTAAATTTATGAAATAGTCCATAAATTCTTTTAGAACTTACAAAATAATCTATTGTCATATCATACTGTTGTATTGTATACTATATAAGTTTACATCAAACATGTTTCTAAAAATCATAACAATAAATCATAACTACAGTTAATATGAAATAATAATAATTTTCAGTTACTTCATATATAAATAATAACCACAATTAATATGAAAAAATATAATTATCAACATACAAATATAAAATTAAGTGAAATACACAGTATTTAAATATTATAAATTCATCATATAATAAATAGTAATTACATCAAATATCCAATAAAAAGAATAATAAACATCCTTAATTCTCAAATTATTACAATTTGTGACAAGAGTTCATAATGAGTAGCTAACCAACTAGAAGTGAAACCTATAAAATTTAAAGAAAAACAAAAGCCTAAATCTTCATTCAATTTTTTACGGGAGGATACCCGTTATATCTACACTAACCACAGTTATCATTTGATACAAAATTCTTATCATTGAGAGGAGTCTCATCATCATCATCATTCAAATTTAATGTACCAAATGGCAAGTCAATGCTTTCCCAACCAAGATTATCTTTCAAGTCATTCATATCTATCAAATCTGGCTCTTCAAAAACCTAATCCTTCAAAAGATCAATATTATCAATAGAAATTAGATCTGTTGAACTACTTGTACTATTAAGACTCCTAGTAAACAATAAAATTTAATTATTAGAAAATTATAAGAAATTATATTGAAATTAATAATGACAATAACATATCTTTCCCGAAAATTTCCAATAATTACAAAACATATATTAAACAATTTCCAATTCTAACAGTTCCCAACAATTCACATTTTCAACAATCACAAAATATTCATAAAACAATTCTCATTTCAAACAATTCCCAACAATTTTCATTTCCAACAATCACAAAAATTCTTAAAACAATTTTCAATTCCAACAATTCACATTTTCAAACATGCATAAAACAAATTTCAATTCCCAACAATTCACATTTTCAACAACCACAAAACATTCTTAAAACAATTTCCAATTCCAACAATTCCCAACAATTCACATTTCCAACAATCACAAAATATGCATAAAACAATTTCCAATTTCAACAATCCCCAACAATTCACATTTTTAACAATCACAAAACATTCATAAAACAATTTCTAATTCCAATAATTTCCAATTCCAACAATTTCCAACAATTCACAACTCCAAACATGCGTAAAATAATTTCTAAAACAATTTCTAATTCCTAACAATTCACATTTCAACAATCACAAAACATTCATAAAATAATTTCAAATTCCAATAATTCCCAACAATTCACATTTTCAACAATCACAAAACATTCATGAAATAATTTCCAATTCCAACAATTCCCATAATTCACATTTCCAAACATTCATAAAACAATTTCTAATTCCAACAATTAACATTTTCGACAATCATAAAACATTCATAAAACAATTCTCATTTTCAACAATTCCCAACAATTCTCATTTCTAACAATCACAAAACATTCATAAAATAATTTCTAATTACAACAATTCCTAACAATTCACATTTCCAAAAATCACAAACAAAGAGATATAATTTAATTATTAGAAAATTATATCGAAATGAATAATGATAATAATGATAATAACAACATACCTTTCCTGAAGCTTTAATTTGTATTGAACAAAAACCAAATCATTCAACCTCTTATGCTCCAATTTATTTCTTTTTTTGGAGTGGATAAATTTAAATATGCTCCAGTTTCGTTCACAGCTTGTTGCACTCACATATTGACTTAAAATTCGAATTGCAAACTTTTTCAGTTCTAGAACGTCATTTCTGAATTGACCCCACCAGGAAACTGTAAGTTATAAGATAACAAAAGTAGCATTTTAAATAAAATAAAGTGAAAATTAATTTTCAACAAATAAGAAAAAGGAAAAAACTAATACTTGGAGAAAGTTATCCTCTTTGTCGAATAGCAATCGATATTCCAAAATCTCCATAAGACAACTTATAAAGCAACATTTGTGAGCTTAAGAGATCTTACATCGTGTCAATGTTAACTATTGTTGTAATAGTTAAAAGCATTCCTCTATTAACTTCAGCTTGCTTACTAAGATCTAGTCTAAAATAAACACTAGGATTAAAAAATGCCCCCGTTGCAAACAACGAAGAATAAAGTTGTCTTTCCCTTCTCTCATTAATGATTGAAAGAAATGTTGTGTACAAGGAAAGCCTATATTTCAGATTGGCCTTGATTGCTTCTGTCGCTTTCTCCATGGCATAAAAAATTTAACCTATTACTGGCTTTTCTTCACTATCAGCCAAACGAAGCACCCTCACCAAAGGCTCACAAACTCAGACAACAAATTGACATTAAGACCAAAATTCTCTATCTTCCAGTATAATATTACAAACCTCCACTCCAGCATTAGATCTAGCATGCTGAGATACAATCTACTTATCACTTGTAAACATTTGGCTTAACTCTTTCTTCATTGAAACAAAAGACTGAAGTGATAAAAAATTTGTTGCAAATCTTGTCACAGTAGGACGAAAAAAATTCCTACCATTGGTAAATTCTTTTCTCATCAAATTCAATACCCATATATGATTATAAATAAACTTTGTCACCTTTTTAACTTTCTGCATAGTCTCATCAATAACAGGAAAATACCTAGGATCTCCTATATTCTCCAGCATTAGGTCAATGCAATGT
>JAOTJB010029698.1:0-36476 GCA_027123815.1 Erythroxylum minutifolium
ATAGGAACAGAGAAACAACAACAATGGAGAAGTAGTAGGATGGACGGCGGAGCAATGACGACGGGCAGGAGAAGAGAGTCAGGACAAGAAAGAGGTGCTGTTTGTGTTTGGTTTTGATGGCTGTGTGTGCGACAGAATGAGAAACAGCAGATGTAAAGATTTAGTTTTTTTTTTTAATTCTTCAATTTTTAATATTTACGAAACCTCCCATATTTACCGATATTAATGGTACCAACCGATATCTGATATAGTACGATTAAATTTCGTACTATTTTTTAGGAGTATAATATAAAATTCATAAATTAAGTATTACAAGTGAGAATTTTTTGTCTAATTTTACTCTGTTTAATATTGATTAATTCTTAAAATAACGTCGATTTGATTATTGGATAGAATTTAAGAGTCTCCAAACTTATGTTCAATGATCAAAACTATATCGTTTTGAACATTAAACAAGAATGAACAGGGTAATATCGTATAGAATGTCTTAATACCTTTAGACCTTATTTAGATGGTGAGAAAATAAAGTAAATTTAGAATCTGATATATCGGAAAATAAATCTATAGAAATTGAAGATATTCATATGTTTGGATACTTATAAGAATTCTAATAAAAAAGTTTGATGAGTTTTTATTATAGTGTTTTGTATGTAACAGTATTTTATAGAATGTAATTTAATTTTAACTTATGTTTTAATCATATCCATACAAATTAAATAAAAATTGAAACCATTAAATAATATTAATTTGTAATATATGTTATATTTTTAAATGGTATATTAAAGAAATAACATTTATTTTAGCCCTAATAATATATATTATTTTAGCATAAAAATAATTGAGAAAACAAGAAAAGAAGAATATCCACATGGACAGACGCTTGAAACTGACCGCGTAGCGGTTGATGATAACCACCACTTGGATAAGAGAAACATTCATTACACTACTTCTGCATCTGAAACAGAGCCCCCAAAAAGATGGCTTCTTTAGCCTCTCCATTCACCACCAACATTTCTTGGGTTCTTCAGAGACCTCACTCTCACACCCAACAACCACGTTTCTTACCCAGAGCTTCCCTTGACCACCAACTCAGTGCAAGACAGCTTACTAATCGAAGAGATTTTGTATATCAATGTGCCACCACTCTTACATTACCGCTTATCTCTCCTTTAATCCATGTCCGTCCTGCCATGGCTGAAGATACCCTCTCCGAGTGGGAAAGAGTTTATCTACCCATTGACCCTGGCGTCGTCCTCCTTGACATCGCCTTTGTCCCTGATAATTTGCAGCATGGTATTTACGGTCTTCTTCACTATAGTCTTTGGTGTTCTAGTTATATCAAATTTCTTAGACTTTGTTGCTGTTGTGAAAGAATTTATTCAGAACCCAGTTCATATTTTCTGTTTAGTATCGTAGTTTATTGGGTTGCTAATGAGATTAGCTAGAATTTGATTGACATTATTATCTGATTCGTAAAGGCCATACGGTGGTCGTGAAGTGAAATTCTCGTCCCTCTAGGTACATCAAGATCAGTTGTTAGAGAAAAATGCAGCTCTTAGATGTGTAGTCTTGAGTTGTTGTTCATTGAGAATAGTGCTGACAATTTTCAGACCTTTACAACTGGAGGTGACTGAGTTACCCCTGACTTTTTCAGATTTAAGAACTGGGTAGCTTCTTATCCCAATGTCAAGTGTCTTTAGTTATAAACCTATGCCTACTGCAACCTTCCCTTCTAAAGTTGGTTGTATCATACCCTATGGAAAAAATTAAAGCATTAATCATTGGTTTATCTCTCACTCGTAGTCATATCATAAGTCTTCATCCTATGACTGCTTGAACTTGAGGCATGGTAATTGTTTCCAAGACTGCCTTGCCATCTTTTCTTGTGAGGTCATTCTTTTGGAAAATCTTTCTCCTGGTGGATTCGTGCTTAAGTGTAAAACTGCCTGTGCCTACCGAATACAATTCATCAACTAGCATAAGGAGCAGTTTTGTGTAACAGACTGCATTTACCTATTTTGTTTCTAATGGACAATTTTATGGCGGTGATCATTAATTGGTGAAGGCCTGGGACCTAGTTTCTAATCTAGAACTTTGTAGGTTTCCTGCTGGGTACCAGGCAGACCATTTTGGAGACCAAGGATGGTGGAGACACTTGGGTTCCTCGATCAATACCATCTGCAGAAGAAGAAGATTTCAACTACAGATTTAATTCAATTAGCTTCAAAGGGAAGGAGGGATGGATTGTTGGAAAACCTGCAATTTTGCTGTACACCTCGGACGCTGGGGAAACCTGGCAGAGGATACCATTAAGTGCTCAACTTCCTGGTGATATAGTAAAGTCATCCTAAACACTATATAGATACTACTTTGACTTCTAAGGACTTTGGCTTCACTTATATCTATTGTTCGAATGGATATCAGAGACATGAATGCTTTTATACATATTAAAACACAATCATCATCTTTTTTCCTTCTCTGTAGAACAAGGAAACATGGCGGCTCTCAGATTTTCTCTTTCCCAGGAAGAGAGCTTTTGCTATTCATAGGAATTATTTATTTCTTCCAGATGCAGAAAATGGTTAGCAATTGATTCCTCTGTAAATCTGCAGGTGTACATAAAGGCTACTGGGGAGAAAAGTGCAGAAATGGTAACTGACCAAGGAGCCATATATATTACCTCTAATGGGGGCTATAACTGGAAGGCTGCAGTGCAGGAGACTGTCTCAGCGACTCTGAATAGGTAGGTTTTGTCCCCGGTAGTAGAGTAATCGAGTTCCTATGTGTGAAACTTGGTGAATTATCTTTAGGAAATAGCTTCAGTTGATCAAAAAGATTTAGAACTAATGTTAAATGATTACATTGAAAATCCCTTTTGGACTTGCTGTCCCTTTCGAAATTGTTAACAATTTGTTAACGTGAACGGCAACATTTGAGTTGCTTTCCTGCTTCAACCAACTTGGCTTCTTTCTCAAATTCATGAAAACAGTGATTTCATTCTGCCATGTAAATTCTAATTTTGCTTCTTTGTTGAAGCTTGGCTGCGTTTAACCCAATTTATGTTGGAAATGTTGTGATCCAAGTGAAGGATATATGTGTTAGTAATTTTCATTTAATTCCTTTTTGTCCCCACATCCATCTGAAATGATCATTTACTAATTTCTGTTGCCCCTACTTTCTGACGTGAAAGTTATGTTTGTTTTGTTTGGGTTCCTCTCTTTTTATCATTGTTCAGTTAACTATTATAATCACTGATCAGCCAAGTTTCTGTGGGATTTCTTAAACTGAAGAAATGTAATTTTGGAGTGGGGAGACATTGATGGGCCTTTGATGCTTTTGCAGAACAGTTTCTAGTGGTATCAGTGGTGCAAGCTATTACACAGGAACTTTTAATACTGTAAATCGTTCTCCAGATGGCAGATATGTTGCAGTCTCAAGTCGTGGTAACTTCTATCTCACGTGGGAGCCTGGCCAGGTGAGATTCTTTTTCTTGCTCTGTACTATTTTTTTTTTGTCAGAGAATGTGCATCTCGTTTATCATATTCTGCTTTTGGACCAAGGATTTCATTACTATCCACTACTTGCAGCCATTTTGGCAGCCACATAATAGAGCTATTGCAAGAAGAATTCAAAACATGGGGTGGAGGGCTGATGGTGGCCTTTGGCTTCTAGTTCGTGGTGGGGGGCTTTATCTCAGTAAAGGAACAGGAGTAAGTACACTTGGGAATCACTTTCTTTTAGCATTAAGAATACATCAAAGAATGATGATCAACATATTCAAAGATGTAATGATGTGATTTAAAATTGTTTACATGGTATCAAGCCCAAGAACCTTGGTCAACTTTCTATCGTTGCCCTTTCATCAAAATCTTGTAGATTAGATCCAGAAAAGTGCTGAAAAGTTAGTAGCACGTTCTCCTGCCAGATTTCAATAAAATGGTACATCAAAAAAGAAGCATTTGGCAAGGCATATTCAACTGAAGCAAATCGGCATGAAGCATGTATTGAGACTGAGATAAATTTAATGAATAGTAAGCCATCACATAAAAAAGAAACATACTGTTTCGTTTGAAAACTTTAGTTATGAAACAAGGCTAAAAATTTAAGAATCATCTCTCAGCAGGTAGATGATGAAAAAGAAGATTAGAGGTGGAAATAGGAATGTTAGAATGTTAAGATATGTTTTCTTTCCTTTCCACCAAACACATGCTCCCAAGTAAAAATCTGGCACTTCGTTGGTGGCCAAGGAGGCCTAACTAAATAATTTCTTATGTTTGATAAGGCATTATCTTCGACATGCATGTTAAGATCTGCATGGAAAAGGAATCTTTCCCTTTCCATTTATATTCCTAGATGTAATCAGGCATTCTCATTTTTTATCAAAAATAAAAAAGCATTCTCAATTTATCAAAATTGAGAGAGCATTCTCATACCATTATCCTCTTATTTTACCTCGGCTAAGATCGTGGTATTATTGTATGATTTTATAATGTAATATAGAGAAAATATCGGTACCTCAGATGGTATGCCTAATTTAAGATCAAGTGTTTGCTTTCGAGTAGTTTTGGTGTTTGATAACCACAAGAAGTTCCAGTCTTCGTATTTACGAACACATATGCATGGCCGTTGCATTGTTTACTCTTTGTGGTTTCATCCCTCTGCTGATCGTTGAGTGATAAAGATTTTTGATGTTGTAGATAACAGAGGACTTTGAGGAAGTTCCAGTACAAAGTCGGGGTTTTGGTATTCTAGATGTTGGGTATCGTTCAGAGGTAACACACTAACAGCTTATCATATTTAATTGTGGCAGTATGGCCTCACAATAATTGGTGAAAATATTCTAGGTTATAATCTAGATATTGCAAAATATTTGTAGAGCATTTTTACAAAAAATATGTTGCTCTAGTTCCCTCATTGAGTTTCTCAACTCTTACGGAGATTTCTCTTGAACAGGATGAGGCCTGGGCAGCAGGAGGTAGTGGTGTTCTGTTGAGAACCACTAATGGCGGGAAGACATGGATCCGTGACAAAGCAGCTGATAATATTGCCGCAAATCTTTATTCTGTGAAGTGAGTCCAATCAAATTAAGTGCTGAATATTTTGTCTAATTTTTCAGTTCATTAACGGTTTCCTCCATGACATAGGGAGAGAGTATTAGCAAGAAAGTTACAGTTTCCACTAGCATCCATGTTGATGTCATTCCCCTATTAATTGTGCCATTTCAATATTTGATTCAAAATTTACTTGTTTGTAAGAAACTGACGAAAGGAAAACAATTTGGAATCTTGATTTTGAGTGCTCGGAAGATTTATTATCAAGTTCTGCTTCAGCTGAACTGGATTCAGAAGTCAAGTACATGAAATTTGTACAAAAGATATCAATAAGGAGAGAAAGTTGAATTAATATGGTGTCTGTGTAACCTGTTTATGGTTTGATCCATAATTGTGATGTTTTGGAAACTGCTAAAATCATTATCTGAACAGTCATTGCACCTGTCAAACTTCTTACTAGGTTGCATTCACAAGCCGTTGATACTCGTAATGTTCTTTTCTCAGGTTTATCAATGACAGGAAGGGATTTGTTCTGGGAAATGATGGTGTTTTGCTTCGTTTTCTTGGATAGAAGCATTGCTTTTGTGCAGTAAATGGTAGGATGGTTCTTATGTTTCTTGGACGGAATTATATTTATACGTTACAGAGAACTCATTACTTGATATCCAGTATGTTCATAATGATTGAGTTGACTTGTTTGTGCGCAACCAATTTTAGATTCCTAAAAGCTTATGGCTGTTTCAGCAAAGTAAAATCTACAATATCTGCATCTCAACTGGTTAGAACAAAGGGTCCGAACAAAAGGGTCTCAATATGCTCATTTGCAGATAATTCTGAATTTGGTGCATCATAGAGACAGTGAATAGTTTTAGCTGGACAAATGACTTCAAGTTTTTATTCTGTTAATTGATCAAACTCTTAATTTACTGAGATCTTGGAAAACTGTTTGTACCAATTTATTGGAAGCATTGAATTTGTACTGTTGATTTACCAACTGGAAAGTACAATGTGAAGTAGCTGAATAACAAGAGCAGAAGACCAAAACCTTGAAATTTCAGGTGTTGCTTAACCTTAAACAGAAAGATCCACCTACACTTTATTATGGAGGTAAATGAACTCATTCAGGGATTTGACCTTGTGGATTGAATTTTAATGAAAAGTTCATACTTTAAAAGATCACTTTCCGTAAAAGTGTATGATAACCTCAAAACTTCAGAATGGAGAATGAAAAACAAGACTAAAAAGACACTAGTGATCACAACCACACACTTGGAAGGACCCTTTTATAATAGTGGCATTGGATTTAATTGTCATTCGATGCCTGCTTGTCCTTCATGGCAAGGAAAAAAGGACGTGTGCTTATATATAAGATACGTCCAATGTATGCTTTATGTGTTGTCCACGTATTGTTGTTACTTATTCAAAGTTGTATACATGCTGTGTACCACTAATACATCCTAAAAGGAGTTAAGTAAAATTGATTCTACCTGAATTAAAACATTCTGATGCATCAAGTTGTTATTTTGTGCTTCTTCTAATCAATGAAAGTTTCAACTTTAACCTGTAAAATCAATGTGTTGGATATTGAGGTCATGTCAAATTAGAGTTATAGACTTTTTTAGCAATGCTTAATTGGGTTTGAACAGTTCAAATTTTGATAAATTAAAATTAATTTGATATTATTTTAGTTGAATGATTAATTTTTTTATTTTTAAACATAATATTTTAATACTTAATTAAGTCCAAATTTTATATAAAAATAAAGAAGCAACAACAATAACAACACTCAGTAGTAATCCCGCTGAAGCGTGAGGTCTAGGAAGAAATAATACTACGCAACCTTACTCTTAAAAATAAAGAAGCATATAGTATAAAGTGATGGATTAATATCTAATTTCTAATCCCCTTTTTGAAAGATTAATTAAAATTTTATTTTTCCTTAATTTTTAATTAATTTTTAAATCATTTTAATTTTATTAATTTATAAAAAATTAATTTTACATATAAATAATTGGTCATAATGCGAGGAGGTCAACATGTCCTAATCTCAAGTCTCACACTTGGATCATGATCAAATCAAACCTTATACTACTATTTTATGATATGAAGTAATTAACATCATAGGTTGGTGGAAGACTTGATCATATGATTCGCCCTTTTGAAAACATAAAGGACAAGTAAATGGTCTTTACTAATACTACTGCATGATGGACGGTGTGAGTGATTATATATAAATATAGCTTACCTGTCCAGTGTCCACCCAACCCCCTATCTCGCATCCTCCACGCCACCGTCCCCGCCTTCTACCGCCATCGTCTACGCCTTCCACCACCACTTCATCATCCTCCTCCTCCTCCTCCTCCTCGCTTTATTTATGAATGCCCAATGTAAACTACTTGAATCGGTTTTTATCCCTTGCTAAGTCCCCAATCTACTTTACTTAACAATCCACCCAACTCTCTCCGAGTCAAAACAGAAAAAGAAAAGCTTTGATTTTGATTCCGCAGATCAGGCCCCAAATGTTCACTGCGAAGTCCCTCCACGACGATTCCGATTGCCGCACTCCAATTTTGAGAAAGTATAAGGAGAAGGACGAAGATGACGACGACGACGCCGATGGTTATAAGAAGGAGCAATTCTTGGATCCTCACAACCATTTTATTACTAACGACAAAACCGTTAACAACCACAATCACAAGAATAAGATTGCTGCTGCTAGGCCGTCGTCTTCTTGTTCTTCTGGGAGTAATGGTGGCTTTATCCAACATCCCGTTTCCAAATTCGACACGCTCGCCGGCGTCGCCATTAAGTACGGGGTTGAGGTATAACGAATCCCTTTGCTCGAGAGTCTTTTATGTTTCTTTTTTCTTATTTGCTACTTTTGATTTCTGAAGCAATCCCCAGAATGCAATCTCTTTTTTTAAAATTGAAAAATTAATTGTTATAAATTATACTTTGATTTGATGTATAGCTTAATTACATATTTTTATCTCTATTCTCGTGTGGAGTCTACGTAATTGATTAGTTTCAGAAAGATTAATGGTTTAATTTAATTGTAGAAGTTTGTTAAACTTAAGATGTCTTTTTCATTCATATTAGTTCTATGAACCTTTGCGTTTTTTGGGGTGAATTGGTTAAGGGAAACAAGTTTCTTCTTTTCTGGCATGTTAAGACCTGTCTGAACGTAGTCTTTGCTTTACTTTGCATCATTATGATTCACATACTTACCAGTGAAGACTGTCTTCCGTTACAATTTGAGTCTCTTCTTTGTTGTAAGTCTTAATTATCATTTAATTTTTGAGGTATTGAATTTCTTTGTTCATTATGTCATTTTCTTTTGCATATTCTCTAAGCTTATATGTCCCTAAATTTTAACGTCCAACCCATATGACAATACCATCTGATTTACTTTTCTGGTTACCCTGCATTTTTTTAGGTTTCTGATATAAAAAAAATGAATGGTCTGGTTACGGATCTCCAAATGTTTGCTCTCAAAACACTTAAAATTCCACTTCCAGCTCGCCATCCTCCCTCGCCTTGCTTGTGCAACGGTTCTGATTCTGCAAGGTATGGACATACTCCCATAGTTATGTTCTCCTTGTTTATTGCTTTTTATTTGTTTATTCTTTTTTCTTTTCTCTTGTAATGCTTCATCATTGCTAAGCATAATTTGCTGCAACACGTATATGTTCAACTACAAAATATGTGATGTATCTTCATATTTGTGCTGTTTAAGACATACGAGACTTAAACTAATGCTCACCTGTCGCATAGCAATCTTAAATCTTGACCTGTTTTTGTGTTGTCTTTGTTCTATTCTAAATTCAGTTGCAAGAATTGAGTTCATAGTATTGGTATTGACCATTAACAATCTCATTAGCTTGAATGAGTGGATAAGTCAATCAGTATGGTTAAAGGAAGAGGACATTAAGCGGCTTTGTAAGATGAGTACCATACTTTATCCTGGAAATGTCAACTCAAACTAGATTTAGGATACTGATGACAGCTACTATTTTAATTTGTGTCTGTGCTATGGGTACGTTGGCTTCCTTTTTTTTACAGGACAGTTATTCTTACTTGGAAATGGGGTAATCGAGTTATTTGGTGGAAGTGGTAACGGCAGTGCCCTAGATTTAGATGCTTGTTAGAACATGCATTGCAACGCCCAAAAGTGTCAATAGTGCCGGGTGGCATTGAATTGGTTGTGTACATATACTTATGGAGATGCAGGTCACAAAAATATCAGAATGGAACTGATAATGAACAGGAACAACTCCCTTCTAGTCTGGAGTGGTATTGTTAAAACGAGATGTCTGTGCTATTTCCGTTACCTGCAACATATAATATGGTTCCAGTAGTTATTTGTATCTACTGGACTGCACCTTTAGTGACCAGTGATTTCATGGTTTGATCCTTGCTGTGCGCTGCTGTATTTTTTACGTCACAGCTGCATGGTTCATTTGGGAAGTCTTATTTTACTTGGAACTGAAAACTCATTTGCATACTAGAAGAGCTTACTCATGCTTAGATGTTTTTGGTAACCAATATACTGACATTTGTTGCTTGTTTTATTTCATATTCTTAGTGAGGTTGTATTTCGTTTTTGAGGGATTTCTCATGGCATTAATGCATTGAAGGCTTTTGATTCTGCATCCACATCTTTACAAGAGTTGGGGAAGGGATGTATGTCATAGACGTTTAGTGACAAATTAAATTCCTTAATCTGATCTCAATATTTCTTTTTAAGTTGGAAATTCGATAGGGTTTTTCTCGAAGTTCATGAATGCATTTTTCTTATCTCTTCTATACCTGTAGTCTGTCTCTTGGCTGTGTCCAAACTCTTTATATATTTGTGATCAACCATAAATTAAAAAAATTGGGACTATTTTTGCAGACTGAACAAATCTAAGCAGAACCCACCTCGTCCTGTGAAGACTGGTATCTTTGATTCATTCAAAACCTTAAAGCCAAATTCTTCTGAACGGAAGGTTTCTGCAGCCATGAGCTCTTTGCAAGGTTACTATGGGCTGAAACCAAAAGATGAAAAGAGTAAACAAGAAGGTTTTGAGATGGCAATCTACAGCAAAAGAAGTTCCAACTTCCTTGAAGATGATCAGTATCTAAAACCCTCGTCATCCTCTAATCCACCACTGAGCCTTAACCGCAAATCTAAGAGCTTAGCTGATGGCCTTTCTGATGACAATAACCGGGTACAGGTTGGTGAAACTAACTGCGAGGAAAAGAATGAGAAATCTATGAGCAGGCGTCTGAAATCAGAAGCTGACTCTCCTCAACTGTTGATCAGGGATGATAACAACAGTGGAGGTGCTTTTTCAGCGATCACAGGAAAAGGTTTGGCCCTAAGATCCAAAGGGGCCGGCAGAAGTAGTTCATCAGCTGAACCTGAAGGAGGTGGGGCGACTCCAATACCAATAAATCTGATGGATTCTCCTATAGATGACGGGGTTTCAGTGGTAAAAAAGTCACATAGCGCGTCAAGTTTCCCTGAACAGGATGGTAGCAATTCATCCATTTGGCAGGCTTCCAAATGGAGTATGAAGCCAGATCTACAGGCCTTAACAGCTTCAGCAATTACAAAGCAAATTTTTGATGGCCTGTCAAACCCAATAACTGGTCGAAGAAACAAAGCTGCACTTGATTGATAAGTCGGCACTTAAAATACATGTCGTCTGGAATCTGGTCAGCCGGTTTATTGCTTTAAAGGTAAATAGAAAGAGATACAACAGAATCACGTTCCAAGAATACGAAAGGATCAGCCCGGAAATGTTTATATGTGATCTTAGCAGTTTTCAATTTTATATTTAATTATTTATGATTTTTTTTCATAAATGATAATTCAGGTTTTGCATCAGGAGAAATTGGCAATGTATCATCTTACCAGTATTTTTCGTATAGCCTAAACGATTTACAGATTGTTGTACCATTGCAAAGTAGCTGTATAGCCTCTTCAAGTCTTCGTAGATACTGTCTGGACTCCTGAATGTGAACACAGAATGGGATTGCAAATCACATTGTATTTGCACTTACTTTGTTAGTTTAGCATGAATAATAAACTAAAAAAGTTGAAGCAAGTACTTGGAAAGTTGCCTTATTTTGGACTTTGAAGGACAAATTTGATCATGAACGAAACTGCTTTTGAAATCCTGAAGTACTTCCAGAATACTTGGGTCTCTTACACCGTATGTGATGAGAATTAAAACTAAAAAAAATGAATTATAGAGTCTTACGATCACAATAATACATTTTAGCACCAAATGAAACATTATCTTGTCCCGCAACTTGCGTAACAAAACGCTTCAAGTCAGCCTGTAATGTTTACATTTGACATCAGATCACGACATAATTCTACGACTTTCAACGACTGGACTTGCTACTTTGATTGGGAATCTATATAAATATAAGAAGATAACTTTATTTCACTGAAAAAGTTAAAACTTGTCAGACGTCATAATATCTTCCCAATCCCAAATAATGCCCCTTAGGTGTGGGAATCCTAATGTTGCTATGAGCTGCGTTATTGCCCTATATCTTCCAAGAACTTCGCCACGTCCATTGCAGAACAAAGCTTCCAGGTTTGGATAAAGTAGTGATGCTAACTAATAGCCCAATCTTTAAGGTTCGAGCCTTGGGAATGCCTTTAAAAGTGGATTCAGGTTTCTTCGCTCCAAAGGTGTCCCATTAGACAAACAAATAAGTAAAACTAATGTTTCCACTGATACATAAGCTGAACAGAAAATATGTCCTGAAAGTCCACAAGAAGAAAATGCCTGACCCTGAAATCTTCAAAAATCTCCGTTGGCAAGAAGTGGCGAAGTGCTTAGAATTCGCACAAGAAAACTGCTACTCCTTTCCCAATACCATACCTAACATTTCATCTTCACCCCACCCCGAGAAAATCACTCGGAGAGTTAACCATACAGAAGGCTAGCACTTGCATTTAATTAACATGGATTGATTCAGGTCAAGCTGCCCCAAGCCTCTCCAAAACATGAATGCGAAGTCATAGCTTGAAATCCCTAACCAATGTAACTACATAGCATTACAATTGACAAGCCTTCAGTCAAACAACCAGATCTCTTCTCAGTCAGAATACCCCCCATACTGGCATCTTACAACTTAACCAGATGATAGGATAATTAAAGCATCCAAGGCTTGCACATACGAAGATACATAACCAGGAAATCACAATATTGCATAGGATAAAAGTAGAGGAAATCACAATATTGCATAGGATAAAAGTTTAGGAGAGTGCAAAGGTGGACGATGTTCTTGAGCAGATTTATTTATCAAATGGTTAAATGTGTAATCCAACATATCACAACTGTCTTGCTATCATCCAGGAACTAAGAAAATGATGTAGCATTTGCTCCATAAAATCCTATAAATATCAAACACAACAGAGACAAGGAGGAAGGTGATGCCACTCGAAGGAAAGAAAAGGCAGAATCTGAGAGGTAGAAGTATTGTCCAATGCCAACTGCATACACTTGAGCCATCTCTATTATTCTGTTATAAAATCCCGATGAGTTTTTCCCAGTTGATAACACCCTTTAATATGACGATAGATTAAAAGATTAAGAAAAGCAAAACTAGGAAAATAACCATACTACCGTTTGAAGGAGAATGGAAACAAAAAGCAAATTGTTCAAATTGTCTTAACTGCAATCGGTACACAGCTGTACAGCATGTTATAGATGTAGCAAATGTGCAGGAAGGGATTTCTTATATGGTTTAACTTGAAAACTGTCACTACTTCAGAACTCTATACTTTCGTCCATAAAGATGTCAGGAAAACTACTCTTAGCAGTAATGTACAATTGGGAGCACAGTAACGAGTATAGCATCCATGTCAAATATTTACCTTGACATTTGCAGAAGTTTCTTTCAACCTTATTGTCCGACGTCAACCACAAACACCATAAACAACAGGAAGTCTGGCTTAAATTTTTGCTGCACCTGTCAAAATATGATTTATTAGTATCTCTTCGTCAAGTAATCTACCAAACATTGTTAGTAAGAAGTAAGATAATTATATTATAGAAAAAAACACCTTTTTCCCCATAGGCAAAATGCCCTCAAGTAAAAGCCCAAAACAAGAAGATTCAAAATTGAGCATACATGGGAAAGTTCCAAAAGAACTGTCTTAGCAGGTTCCATGAAGCCTTAATTAAAGTGGCAGTCGGCCAAAGGGCTATATTTTCCTTTCTTACCAAGAATCTCTCTCTGTGGCCACGAGATGCCTCCCAGTGCCAAGAAGACCTACATATGACTACCTTGATTCCCCTCACCCTATCTAATCACACACCGCTTCCCCAATCCTAAACACAAAAATATTTAGTTCAAAGCCCAAAAGGACTACTAAATTCAGGTTCCCAAATTAATCAGTCCAAGATGCTCTCAAGCCAGACTAATTAGATAACAGTGGTAATAATTAAAACCAAAAATCTTCTCAAACCATTAAAAGCAACAAATTATGCAAAAGGAACAATCTCAAAAGTGATGTACACTCATCACCACTCGTACTCTGACCTTAAAATAATGCCAACAACATAACCTCTTCCAGAACAATTATTAGAGTTCCTAAGATGCTATGAAAAATTACTAATTCAACGCAACAACAATGAGACTCAAAGAAATAGTTATTTGATCATGACAGATCCCATTTAACAGGATTTTTATAAACAAACATAAATTAACCACTTCTCATCAACCTTAAATGGAGTCATTTGGAAATAGAAAAGTTTCACTGTTCTTGATAATCAAGAAACAATCCTTAAGAACGTGTAAACTACTGCCTAACCAGTAAAATAACAGAGGGATGCAACTAATTTCTATAGACTCTCTCTCATCCAGAGGCACATTTTTCATTCCAATCCAGCTAAGAGTCTGCAAATAACTACAAAACCAGCTTCTGAATTTTCAAGGGAGTGCTTGCTATAGCATAGAAACATCATGCTTTATAGCCACCAAATCCGACACATACCTAAATAAGTTTCACCAGGCATCTCATAGCACTGACAGACACATTATCAGAAGCGAAGACAGAGTATGAGAGAACTATAAACAAACAGCAGAATTCATCATGCACAGAATGGCCAGGAAGATTTAGGAAATATGTAAGTCAAAATAAATACTGAACAAAAAGAACCATAATTGGTGGCATTGACCTCAACCGTAATGGACAAACATCTCTTTATTTTGAGCCCAAATAATATCCAGCCTCTTTGAAAACATATGTACTCCCCCATTCCCCCACCTCCTTTCTTGTATATTTCTCCATTGAATAAAATAAAAGAGAAGGTGATGGACTAAATATGTGGCAATTTGCACATTCTTTTGATTTATGTTTTTGGTTTATATTATTTTATTTTCTTTTAATGTCTTACTGCTATAAACCAGTAGGCAGGAAATTTGCCGCTATTCTTTTAGAAGATACCTAGTGTACATCTGACTAATCAGATAAACATAGCAAATGGTAACCTATTTCCTGTTTAAAATAGGAATTTGTTGATAGAATAAAAGTTGTCTTAACAACAAGTAAGTTGAAACAGATTTTTGCAGTTAAGTCAGAACATAGAAACAGATTTTCGCAGTTAAGTCAGAACAACAGGTCCTTAAATATAATCAAAAAGCTATGTGCCTGCAATGCATTTACAAGACTTCCAAAAGAAAAAGGAGACACGGAGAACAGGTAAAGAAAACTTTAGAGGAAAAATTACACCACAATCACATTTCTAACTTATGTTATCAAATAATGTATTTAACAGAAATATCAACAGGCACAAATTTATAGTCCACAATATCTACATTGCATTTTTCTTAAGGCAGAAATTCTGTAAAAAGGAGACAGGAGGATGGCAACGCTAATCTCTCTAGCTAATGAGGATAGGTTTATGGAAACAGTTTACAAACAAGAATTATACGCAAAAAGCTAATGACAAAACCAGGTTATCACACAGTACAAAGTTTACCAGCATCTTTTCTGAAGAGTAACCAGAACAGATGCTTTGATTTTTCCAGCCTGAAATAACTAGATGAAATTTACTCGACCCCTAAATACTTGAAAGAAGGGTCTAAGTACTATCCACTACTAACAAACTGATAAGCACCAATCATAGTAGCAATTACTTGGACTCAAAATTCCTACAAACTCAACCAATACCTCGAATGACTAGCACATTAAATTTCAGAACCATCTCCAAAGTCAGTTGCATCCCATCCCTTAGGCCTAGCATTTAGCCCTCACCTGACTAGGACGTCCTCATGGTTGGCATCAGCAAAGGAATATGCATTTCATGCAACCACCACATTTCTGTCTCCTATTTATGAGATAGCCTCAACTATGAAGATCTTAAAGGAACCATTGCCTTTGTACACAATTTAAGAATAACACTACAGCAATGAGAGAATCACACTTCAATAGTCCATATTTGTTGATCACCTGATTGTAACTTGTGCTTAAGAAAAATAAAGGCCTCAAAAGCATTGTCCTTGATAAGGGTAAGTGTAAATATCCTTTTCATTCTGTAGTGAGGAACATGAAGATTAACAACAAAATCTGGAACATTAATATCCACCAATTGACCAAGTAGAAAAAGGGCCTTAGCTCCTGCACCAAACCCCAGAATTCAAGCGACAATAAACAATTGGTTGATAACTTATATGCTCTAAAAATTAGCATAACAAAGATGTTTCAACTGACTTTTAAGTTTATCCAATTATTTCAAATTCAAAAGTTGAGAACAACAACAGTTTGATAATAAGACTAGTAAATCATAATATTAGGAACTCATGAAACTGAAGGCACCCGAATCAAAATCACAGAACCATATATTGACATATACATTCCACCCAAATCCATTCCTACCAACTCAACCCAAATAGAGAATAGACACCATAACAGTTTAAAGATACTAACAAGATCTCAATTGCCTTAATTATCAATTAAATGAAATCCCTTGGGCACATCAAACACTCAAAGTTCGTCCACCATGTTGCCAAATAGAAGCATTTGAAACAACCCGCTAGTGGCAGAAACATAGGCGAAGAAAAATAGTAAAAATAATGTGTTGGTGAATAAAAAGCATGCTCAGATCCACAAAGCTCAATGTCATTCTGAAACTTGACCTCATAAGTATTTGGCGGAAGCAAAAAATGAAAAAACTTAAGTGTTATCAAAACTATTTTTTTTCAATAAAACAGTCACTGGCAACACCAAAGGCCGCAAGATAACCTTACCCTTAAAGAAAATGGTCCAAAAACCAAAAAAAAAGGGACAAAAAAGTGCAACTAGCTAGCTAGCTTCGACATCTTGGAAGTACTATTTTGGTTACTTCTTCTGAGCACAATGGAATAAATGCATTTAAAAAGTAACACCTGTAAAGAAGTGTACTATTCAAAATTCCCTCCGCCAAGACCTGATCAAGGTTATCAATTGCAAGTAAATCAACTTGAAACATGGCAATACACATCAAACGAGCCGCCTCCTTATGTTCTCACAAATACTTATAAAAGGGTTTCATCCAAGAAACTTGAATAGAGATGGATAATTTTAGAAGATAATACAGACCAAGGAAAGTATGGATGACACATTTAAGTTTCCACTTCCCTATCGCCTAAGCACACCCCATGAAACCAAAATGGATACGACATTAACAGGCCTGTACAAGCAAATCATTTAGTTATTAGCATCCTCAGTTGCAATGATGGGGACAAATCGTTATTAGGATCAGGACACGACATCCAAACTTCTCTATCTAACAAAGCAATTACAGAATCTATAGCCATGTTCAAATTCAATATCTTAAAGACAAGTCAAAAATGATTTCTTTAGTTGACAAGCAGGACATGTTAGTGCAGCTCAGAATCTCCACAATTTTGAAATTAACAGGCTTATTACAGTATAAGGCTCCAAGTTATTTGCATTGTTTGCTGCAAATGAATGTAGTGTAACATAAAATCCGGCCATTCAACATAAACTTTAGAGAAAAATGCTCTTAGTAAAGCCAAACTATTCGGTATAAATTCTACAGAAGAATTCAACAAAACACAGTATACTAAAGCCAAAGAAATTAATCCATATAATCCTTTCTGGCGGTCATGGTTATGAGCAACATGTTCTCCCGAATTCTCACATTCAGCAATCTCCATCAACCCACAACTAAGTTGTGCTGGTAAGTAAAAGTATCAAGTCCCAAAATTAAACAAACATCTACACCTAAAGTATCAGAAAAACAATAAATAGCTCAGGAAAGAATTATCATCCCAAAGAGGACAGACTTGAAAAGAGATCAAGATAAAATGCTATACCAACAAGACGAAGCTGAAGCACTTTACTAAGGTAAAAGGCATCAGATGGATTGGCTGGTCATGTTTTAACATACTGAAATATAATCCAGAATTATGAAACCAACAGTTGAAGCATTGAGCACCCACCACACCAATCTCATTGAAAACAACAATACTGATACTAAAAGCATTTAAAACTAACAAAATCCCAGAAGGATCCATTGGAGATGACAATATCAATACGAAGTTTAAAACATTAGAAGTAGAGATCTCGAATTAATTCTCTTTGTATGTTATCAAAAATAGCAACAAGGACAATCAAGGGATGAAGTGTGTGATGCTTTGTCTGAATATATCTAAGGTACTGTCTACATTGCACAAGTCCTCGCAGTTTTCCCCAATAAAAAGCTGTCACAAGTCCTCATTGGAAGCTTAAATCACCTTAGACCGCATCCAATATGGGAACAAAATATACGGCAATGGACCAGTATTCAATTTAATATAGTAGAAAGAGGTTGGTAAATAACAACAAAGAGATTGATAACCAGAACCAATATGTAACCACAGCCATTTACACAAACTTATCTCGCAAACCCCATAAATAATATAAAAGCACCAAAACTTAAATCAACATTTTGAGGCCCAATAGACATGAAATTTTACTGTAAATAAGTGATGGTACTCCTGCAGAGTGGAAACAACGAGAAAAGGAGAAAACAACAATCTCACAACATTCACATCCTATTTATCAAGAGATTGTCAAGAGTAAAATACATATTGAGGAAATAGACCACTTCTCTCTCAGATATTCAAATGCAAAATCTTAAAAGAGAGTAAGATCAGTAAACCATTTTTTGGAAAATTCATATTTCTAATGGCATTCAAAACAGAAAAAGGAAGTGTCATATCCTTCCAAGTATTGAGTGAAAAATCTTTACCCTCTCCCTACTTGTGTATCCATATGCTACCGAGTACACATATGCAAGAGTGCAAGATTTTTGATTACTTTTTTGGGTTTCCTAGAAATTGCGGCAAATGCTTTCGCACAGCACTATTTACTTAAATTGTTAAAATTAGTCTTTCTATGTTATATTATTTGCACATGGAAACTCACCACAGATACAAGTAAATCAAAAGACTTTTTACACTTCACTTAGATTTTGCAACTCTCTCTCTCTTTAACATTGTCGGTCCCTTTGCTAACACACACAAAGATAAAAAACCATGAAATATTTTCTTCTCCCCTTTGACAGGGAAAACACTTTTGTGTTACCTTAATAGTTCAGTTTCATGAGACAAAACATGTAAGTTGAGAAGAATTCAGTCATTACCTCTAAAGTTACGTCGTATGGACTTAAAACTAAAAGGTAAAACATAGTTAATCACTTTGAGTAATTCCATAATAAGTCTTTTAATGGCGTAATTCAAGAAAGCCTTCTTTAAAGTGAAGCAAAACTCTAAAAAGATCATCAGACTTGCATTGAAGAGATTAAAAGAATTGGAAACAAATCAACACACGATTTTGTCTTCTCAAAATCTTAGTTGTGGAGGAATTTAAGCAGGATTGACACAGTTGTGTTAGGAAAACTGAGTCAGCTAGAAGAATGTATTTGATTCCAGATCTTAACTGCATCAATCTAGTAATAAACATTTCAGAAAATGGACAGGATGTTCAAAGAGATTTCAGAAAAACTGTTGTGAACTGTCCAATTGTTGAAGTATGAAGATATCTAGTTCTCAATAATAGCACCTGTCATATCATTTTCGTACTAAAGGTAATGCAACCACCTTCTTAAACAGATAACTAGAGCTCAAAGATTCATCAAACAAAACAAACTTCCTTATGTCACTTCCGTCAAACTTGAAAATTACTCCAGATTAGATGATGAAAGCTTGCATAAATATTCTAGATACTATTTGACACTAAATTTAAAAAGCTTTGTAATCTATAACTAAATCAGAACTCCAACTAGCTTGCAAAACAAGAACAAGAAGAGAGGACTAGCTGATGCCCGGCTCGGAGAAAAGATAGCGTGCTAGATAAGAGTAACTTCCACTTCAACATAAATAACACAAAATGCACAAAGTAACAGAATTTGTGAGCAAATTAATTAAGCATGGCTCTGACTTGGTGGAAAAGTTGAGATGGAATTCTCAACATAGACTGGAGGGAGGTACAAAGATTCAGCATTGTGACAGAAGGATTAAATACAATAACATTTACATTTCACATGGATTTGTATAACAATCATTCGTCCAGTCTTAACTGAAAAAGTAATTTTATATTAAAAAAATTCCAGTATAATTACAAAGTTAAGATGTGATGTACTAACCAAGTCAGAAACATGGGCCAACACTTGGAAGCAAATGTTCCTGGGCTACATTTGTCAGGAAAAATTACAATATACACAGTCCTGCCATGAGTCTCCACATGGTCTAATCACTGCTTTTATGCAGTGGTTTTGTCCGCGAGTAAGGTCTTTTTCTTTGGAGTACACAAAAATCATGGTATGTATTCCTACGGACAGCAGTGGGAAAACCAACCAACACAAATTTGGCACCCACCAAAAGAAGTAAAACAGAGACTGCACATTCTCTGGCCAAAGCCTTTGAAGGTATTAACTGCATCCAAAACATAAGAACTATAAATGTAAATTTCAATACATTTCAGTAACAACTTATATGGAAGGAAGGATATATCCATTACAGAATAGCAAACTATGATAATGAAACATTGGAAAACAGGACAAGAAAGCAAAAGTTCCATATAGGATCAGTCAAGAAACACACTTCAGGTCACATTTCATCAGATAAACAATTAATTCAGGTACTGATCCATATATATAACTTCTAAACAAATGGAACCAACTTTTTGAGTTTAGCTCCAGAATAATTCATCAGACATGAAGCAAACCTTAGAAAGAAACGAACTTACTTCATGTAGGCAAGGCATCAGACTAATCCTTACGAAGGTCTCCAGCAATTAAGTGTGGACATGTCTGGTCTACAAGGCAACATTGGTGATGCACCATGACCTAAAATAACACAACCAAGAAATTACTTCTTTGAGTGATACTTTAAAATAAACACAAACTGGAGCTTAAAGAAAATCCCAGAAAAAAAAAAAGAGTTGTTCAAGTGAAAACATTACCCGGAATTGGAGCTCCTGATGGCAAGCTGTTAGTGGCAGGGGGTGGGAAACTCATGTTATTCGCAACAGGTCTTTCAATGGGTGGCCTAAAGTAGCCTGGCAAATCAGTGTTTACATGATTATCCCAAATTAGCTATTTAAGGACCAAATCAACCTCTAGCTCAGAATCATATATATTGACCACCATTGTACAAACATAAGCAGTAGTGATGCAGATCTTCTCAAGCACCACCATAGCGAAGAAACGTAGAGAACTAGCATATTAAACTGTCAATGTCAGCAAAAATACACAGGTAGACAGATTTATGTGCAAAAGCATGTTGCGCGAGTTTACGATGTGAAATCCTGAACTAAGAATTTTCAAGTCAAACTAAAATTTAATAAACTTAGCCAATAACTGCAATGATGCAAGACTCCTACCACCCAATGTCCCCAGCCGACAAAAACATAACCCAACGCGTTTCTCCACTCAAACACACAAATCCCTCTTTTTATTGATGTGAAATCATATTGCCATCAATCTTGTAATCTAAACTGCTAACAGAAGGAATATGTCAGAAATTTTGAACCTAATTGTTAGCATGCCAAGTAGTGCAACCAAGTGAGCCACAAACAACAAAGAAAGAAAAACTAGCAACAAGAAAAAAGAATCAAGCAGAATAGATTCATTGCTAGATAGAAGATATATTTCAGAGAATGAACAATTTAAACAACAATTACCCAACTGTCATCAATGTTCTAATTTCTAATTCATAACTAATCTACTGTCGAAAGAAAGTTACTTCCAAATGGAGCTGGCACAGCTGAACATAACCATATACCACAATAGCTGAAAAAGTTTATACGCATCATCCACTGATAACCAAGTAGAGAAAAATCTCATGTTGGGTGGAACATTAAGATTCGAACAGTAACATGCACGTCTAATGACAAGAATCCAGATTCATATTTTACACAGAAAAACACAATCTAACTAACTAATCCATACCTTCCTGACCAAAAGGAGGGCCTGCATGAGATGGAGTTCTTCCATTCATCCATGCACCATGGTGATTGTTGGTATTAAAATCACTTGAGGGCATCCTCCATTGATCTTCAGGAACAAATTGCCTTCTTGAATCAGGAAGGGATGATAAATTGTATGGATGGGGATACACTTGCTGTGGGAGTTGCTGAATTGCAGGGTTTGTGAAGGGGAAATGACCAGTTGGATTCTGAGGCAGGTTAGGATGCGGTGGTCTTTGCAAAAACGGTGTATTACCTGGTTGAAAATGTGGATTTGTCTGAGAAGCTTGAGGATTCATATATGTGCCATTTTGCCCATATTCCAATTGCCTTGATGAACTAAATCCTGTAGGTTCTTGGTTGCAAACTGCTGATGGTGTAAAGTGCTGTGGAAACAATTCACTTTTCACAACACCATCTACATGATTTCCTTGAGTAGAATTTCCAGGCATGGTGATCATTTGGTTAGCCTGCATAATGATAAATAGATCATAAGAAATACAACACAAATGTTAAAATGAAAGGAAAAAGCAATTGAATTATAAACCAACTATAATAAATTATTGCCGACTGTTTTTTAGACTACAACAATGGTAGAGAGGAAAATACCGATTTAGGCTGTACAGTTGGTTGAATAGGTACAGATGCTTGGGATACCATGGTTGGTAGTGCACCCATTGACAGAACATGAGTAGGTGGCTCTGATGGAATAGATGGTGGTGGGGGAAGAAGTGATGGTGGTGGTGGAGGAGCTTGAAGAGGTGGCAGCGGTGGGGGTGGAGGAGCTTGAAGAGGTGGTGGCGGTGGGGGTGGAGGAGCTTGAAGAGGTGCCGGTGGGGGCGGAGGAGGAGCTTGAAGACGTGGTGGTGGTGGTGGCAGTAAGACAGGAGGTCGAGGCAACACTGGTGGTGGAGGTGGAGGTGGTGGCGGTGATGGGGATGCTGGAGGAGGTGGCGGTGGTGGAGATTGAGGCAAAGGTGGGGGAGGCGGAGGAGAATTGGGAGGCAGTGGTGGAGAACCTTCAGGCAAAGGGGTCAACTCCATGGAATTGTTTAATGCGGGTTCAGTCAACCCATGCATAGACTGCTGTTGTGTTTCCATTTCAACAGAACCACTGCTGTGCGAGGGAGTATCATCTTTTTCATTTCCAGACACATCTTCCATTTCAAGCTCACCATCCACATCCTCAAGGATGCAGTGACGCCTGTCAATCACAGCAATAGTACTCGTATCTGACTCCTGCAAAGCAGAGATGGGTTCCACAACTGGTTGTGCATCAGCTTCTTCCTTGGACAAATTGCTAGGGAAATCATCTTCATCATCTTCCAATATACTACAAGATAGAAGGCCAGGCAACTGAAATGTAGCATTGCTGGTTCAGCAGACAAAAAATTGCATCAGAAATAGAGTTAGGCAACAGTGAGAAATGAGAAAAGATATACACTACAGCATACAACGTATTAAACAACCGTGGACACCAATATAGAGTTAAGTAAATATTTCACTATCAAACTTCTGCATATAATGCGTGTACTCCTGACATAGTAGAAAGTCATCACACAAGACAAACATAAAAAAGCCATTACTTCCAGTATTATGAAAAAAGGGCTCCCACGTGCTTCAGTTCCAATTCACTGATTTGATATCGTGACATTCAAGTGTCTACATATCACAAATTTCAATCGTTCTATACGAAATTGAAGAAAGCCTATCAGCGTATACCAGATATGGCCCATGATCGACAGTGAAAACCAAGAAAATTGCTTGGTCTGGACCTACAAGCTGCTGTCACCAAAGTCTTACATGTAGGGGGCCAAACTAACATAGACAAGATCTTTTCAGGATATATGCTTTCATTCCAGAATGAATTGCACATGGACTATAACATTTATTTAGTATTTTGGATGAGATCTGACATTGCTTGATTATGATGGTATTGACTTTATGGTCAAAAAGAGTCATAACACCACAAGTGAGATTCTTTACTAAATATTCGCGAAAGAATTCCAAAAAAGTAATGTACTGGACAAATGGAGTCTTATGGTTCCACATTACAGTGTTAACAAAGGCATGTCTGCACAGATCAGCTGTATCAGTAACGGACAGTGGAATCCTATCAGAGCTTAGCTTGTTCAAGCTCTCCAGCTTTTGGAGAAATTAAAATTAAGAATTGGACAGCTACACCACCCATTTAGGCAGGCATAAAGTAGAAGATGCGCATGACAAATTTCATGAGATATATCATTGATTATATTACTATGACCAAAATCCTCAGAGAGCCCATGTTTTCAGTTCCATGTGTCCCATATCAAGGACAAAAAATTGAGCTCTGTTAAATGCACTTTCATCCAAAAAAATTAGCACATAATGGAATGTAAGTCCAGTACAGTCAACTTCATGAATGTGAAGAAAGAAACTGTCACCTAGTTGGAAATCAAACAAAAAGAAGAAAAAAAGGCAATATCAACAGACCTGCCATACTCGTCCACAAGCATTCCTTCCATTTCTCTTATAGGATCATCAACAGCTCTCTCAGCTCGAGATGGACGTCTAAGGGACAATCCAACAGAGGTATCATCATTTGAAACTCCAAAATCATCTATATAGCGCCTCAGAACAGATTCAGGTAGGACTTTTCTCTCCAGCCACAACCGTAGGACCTGGGAATCCAGATAGGTCAATGTCATCCTCATAACAAAATGTGCATAGTTAAATCCACATAACGTCAAATTCACCTTAAGACACTGACGACGATTTTCACGAGCACTAGCTCCAGGTGGAGCAGCTGCACCAAGAAGGCGAGGCAAAGCGGCTTGAACTGTTGGAACATATGAGGCTCCAGCAATACCTAATGTACCATAAAGAAACATAAGGTCACAGCACAACTAAAACCAAAGGAATTGTCATCAAGTGCATGAAGAGTTTCTGATTGTAATGAATAAGAGCTACACTTGGAGAAACTATTGCTGTGAAGGAAGAAACAACCTTTTTGATTGTGCGAACACTGCGTAATTGAGTCCACAAGGAAGAAAAGGTCCACTTTGCGATGAAAACTTGGCTCAGTTTCCAGCTTTCGAATAAGAAGTTCAACAACCTGTACAATCATTTTTTGAATATTTTAGAATCATTTGAATGACGCAGTTCTCCAAATTCTCCTTCACAAGGTATAGCGGACTAGAATACAAATATCAGTTTCTTGCCCTCCATGCTTACACTTGACTCAATTTTGCTACATACAATCCTAATTTTCTTTCTTATCAAAATTAAATCAAAACAAAACCTAACATAATTTTGATATAGCACAATTTGAACCATTAAAATAGGCCCTAAATGGGGACCCAAAGCATAGATGATGCAACGACTCCAAAACTTGATCTTCCAAAGATATAATACAGTGTACTATATGACTAACTTAGTATATTAAATATTTCAGTACAGCACCACAATTCTGACGTAGCAAACAATTCCCATAAGGAAAAAGAAAGCTGATAGCAAGATTTGAGAAATCAAGATAGATAATATTTCACCACACTAGACAATTTGGAAAAAAAGTAATCAGGAAGGAACTGTAACGCAACATTAACTCACCTCATTTGCAATTCCATACTTGGCACAGTCAATGGCAAGCCGAGTTGCTCGTCCGATACTTTCTTTTGTCCTTGACAAGGTCTCTACCATCCCTTCAAAAGCATCACGTGCAACAGCAGCCTCAGTACCACCACTCAGTGAGCCACCACCGGCCCTTTGTCCTGAACTCAATCTTCGCTCCTCAGTTTCCTCATTGTCCAATTGATTGTGGGATGATGATTCCCGAGTATGAATAGTTGGAGAAACTAAATTAACATGATGATGAATTCCTTGCATATCTCCCTGTAGCAAATTGCTTGTTTCAGATATAAAAGGTTGCACAAGAGATGGGCTGAGTGTGCTGCCATGCATATCATTAGCAAAAATTAGAGAAGAATTAAGGTTTCCCAGAGAAAATTGTTGCGAGTGAGCTAGCTTCCTTTTTGCTTGGGCAGCTGCAATAAGATGCTTCATAGACATAGCAGAATCTGGAGTTTTTGATTCCACAAACCAACCACTCCTATCTTCCATACCGACTTGCAGTCTGTAATAAGGCAAAAGAAAATCACAAAAAGATCATGGGTAATCTAACATATTGAAAGAATTTCATCAGGAAAAGGATTATACTCTGCTGAAGTCTCCAGCAAATCGGCACTTATCCTTAACGGTGCTTTAGGCGTAGTTTTGAGCCTTTCTCCTGATAGAGCTGGTCTATTCATTTGACTAGCCCCATTACCAAAAGATGTATTCAAGCAACCTGAAACATGACCAGAAACCTTACTAGAACCAGGCTGAGGCCCTTTTATTGAGGAAACTTTAATCACAGGCTTGGCAGGTTCATGATGTTCCCCGATTGACTTGGTAGCAGGAAACAATCGTGGGGATTGTCTAGGTGATGTAGAAATAGGTTTGGAATCCTTGGACGATAAGTGTTCCATTTCTACTTTTCCAGGACTTGGAGGACCAGACATGTCAGGTTTCTTCATAATCTTTTGTTGGCTATGTGACACTGTTTCCTTTGAACGGCTGCGTTCGAATCCAAAAGAAGCCCCCATATTTTTCTCTGTGTTGATGACACCACCATGCTGCTGTCTTAACAAACCTGTAACATTTGCATCTTTCTTCTTGATAGTATCAGACATAGACCTAGGTTCCCTAGAAACTCTGCCTGACCCTCCATGAACTGGAGTTTTTGGCTCCTCGTCTTCATCATCATCACCATATAGGCAAACAGCTCTTCGTCTTTTGGGAAGTTGGTGAACTGTAGCTCCAGCATTACTGGAAGATGAAACATTCGTTTGATCAAGAGAACTTTTTGCTATTCTGTCATCAGAATTAAGTGAAGTAGAACCCAACATTGCCTCCAAAGCCCGCCTATGGCGTTTAGTTACTGGAAGCACAGCTTCATCACCAGAAAGATCAGCTTTAACTTTAATCATTTCAGCAGAAGCATCAGATTTGGCTTTCACTGTTGGAGAAAGTAAATCAGTCCTATCCGGTTGAAGAGAGACATCGGACTTATCTTTACTGACTCGCAAGGGAACAAAAGATCTGTCTTTTCCTGTCTGAGCTCTTAAAGCCAAAAGAATTTCTCGTTTACCGTCTGAATCTTTAACTGATTTTTCATCAGCAGTAGATCTCGAAGCATGATTCATCAAATTTTTAGACGATAATCTCACAGCAGCACCATCTTCCACATCTACAAACTTTGACTTTTTAGCAGGATGAGAAGTATCACCAGCTTCAAACTTTGAACTTCCAGGTCTAGGGTGGAGCCCTGTTTTTCTATTACTGATCTCAGGTGTGAGCTTGGCAACACTGTCATTACTACCTTGACAGACCCTCGAACCCTTTTGATATTTTATCAGTTTTTTTGACTTCTTTCCACTACTCATTCCTGATTCTGATTTAACAGCAACAGGAGAAGATCCTGCACAATGAACCCCAGCAATTTCAGCTCTAACTCCATCTTCCAATTTTCCACCAACATCTATGGAGTCCTTCAATGATTTCAACCCAGTACTACCACTTCCCTCATCAGAACCCTCCAACTTCCTCTTTGAATCAGTACCCAATATCTTTGACTTATGACCATTCATCAATGTACTATTACCAACTTTCTTGGCGCAATTAGCATATTTCACATCATCGACGTTTTCAACCTTCACATGATAGCCATCATCAATATCAGATCCCAATGATGTGTGATGTTGTTCTTCACCATTGAACAATGGAGAAGGCTTTACAACATCATCATCAGTTTCACCTTCCCTATTTGAATGTGAATCTAACTTGGAGTTAAAATCCCCAGTTCCATCATCTGATGTTTCTTCATGGGGTCCATCATTTAAGTCAACATCCATCCTATCGTCTAGGCCATCAGCAGAAGGACCGTCACAGCCAAGTGCTGATTCATCCACATCATCTCCCAAACCACCAAGCTTTCTTTTCTGCAACTCTTCAAATGCCACAGAGATTTCCTTCACAGCTTGGGAAAAGGACTTACCTGTCTTACCTTGACACCGTGCAGACAATTTGTTCTTCACATCACTATTGAATATCTGGATATCAGCAGATGTAACAAAAGCTCTGCAAAAGGAAAACAAATTACATGGAGAAATAAAACAAAAAAAATAGTACAAGGACCAGCCCATTCAATCATCAGAAGCTATGAAATTTCCAGGTAATAACCAGATACTGAATAAAAGCAAACAAAACACCAACTTTCCACATCTAAGGAGAAGACAATCAATGCTTCTCATATTTTTCTTTCATTCTTTTCCTTTTGCGCAAGCAATAATACAAGAAGCCCAACAAGGTAAAGAGCAGGACAAGTTAGAACTGGCCTTCCTATTTCATACATCAAGAGGTACCCTGCCAAAAGTTTCTTAGTTTCTGCAAAGCTGCAAGGGTTATGAGTCAACCCTAGAAAGTAATCACATTCTTACATACAGCGGTGCCATGACAAATCCAAGCGCAAATATCGATGAACTTCCAAAGACTAACAAATTTGAAGAGATTTATGTCAGCACATATGTGCAAAAAGAAATGCACACAACCAGATATTTTACATCACTTCAAATACAAAGAAAAATACTTTCATACTTTGGCTGCACGCTAAGCCAGTTAACCAGTAAATAGAAACAAAGTAAAATACTATTTGATTGATGCTATAAAATGGCAGACAATGTTTACTATGTATCCTCTCACGGTCAAACCACAATGAAAGGGTTAACTTTCAGCTTCAATCAAGAAACCAGTCATCTGTGTTGTCTACGCAAAATCATGTATATGATACTTCTACATGGTGGAACCGAAAAATATTTGCAGCAATTCATTATCTAAAAGGAACCATAAAATTCCAATTATGTGTAATCGCATATAAGTTTCACACTGTAATTTGATGTCTGTTCTTACATTGGTTTCTAACATGCTTCCATGCACTAGTTTTGCATGTATTTACACCTCAATATTGACTTTGTGGAAAATGATGAATAGAAAATGATTATCTTTTCCAGACTAAAGTACTGCTTCAATAAAAATTGAAAATTGTAAATGATAAATTGACTCAAGAGCAATAGAGTTAGGACCTTAATTTCACAAGCAATTTAGATGAATAGAATCATCCAGTACAAAATGCAGCGTCAAATTTTGTTTTTTCCATTATTCTAATAGACTATGCATGTGAAGATAACCTCAAGAAAGATCAAGTGCAATGCATGGCTTGCAATTTAAATCTAGCAGATGACGCAAAATCTTGAGCTTGAGAAAAACAAACCTGTTTAAAATCTAATCTACTAAACTTAACTCAGCCTCAAACATACACTATTTGAGAATGTACATTTAATAGCTTCCATCAAAACTTCAAAGTTTGGAAGGAATGCATTTAAATTACAACAAGAAAGTTCAACCAAAAAGCTATTACTCTCCATCTAGTCCAAAAATAGTCTATTGTTTCCTGTTAATTAAAAAAATTCCCAACAAAAATTTTCCATTAACTACAAGGAAAGAAACAATTAAGAAGATATTCATCCTAAGAATCCACCAACGCCATCGAAAAGTTCAATAAATTGGAACAAGAATACATACATTTCTCCAGTTCCGAAGAAATGAACAAAATATTTCTTGGGATCAGGAGCTTTATCCCAGTCCTCAGGCCGGCTGATCTGTAAAGTAAAAACCCACAAATCTAGCTCAATATTTGTCATATTGAAATAAAACCAAAAATTTTAAATGGAAAAACGAAAAAGAACTTACAAACTCTAACATCGCACAGAGAAAAAGAAAGGAGAAAACATAAATTAGCATAGCATTCGAACCTTAATGTCTAAAGTTCACAACTACATCCACTTAACACTTGAGAACAACAATACTAAAGAAGAAAGATACGATTATCTTTCGAAAAAAAAAGAACAAACGAGTATGAAATCGACATAATCAGAAGAATCTGCCAACTTAATCCACTTAGTGCATCAAATGCAAAATAATGCACACCAAAAAAATCCCAACCCAACACATGATGAAGTAACGCAATCGAAGTACAACACAGAAGTGCCAAGTCAAATTCCGATTACCATGGGAAAAAAAAACAAAGCGCAATATAACTCCAAAATATCAGTCGTAACTCGTAAAGAAAACAGATTCAAAATCAAAACAAGCAAAAGAAGAACATTTTTTAAAAGAAACGATAGAAAATGGAAATAAAGACCTTGGCAGGCCAAGCGGGGTGACCCTTGACTTTAGCTAGAACAAGATCGCCCAAGCTCAACTGTTTCTTCGCCTTAGCCTTATTCGCTCCTTTTTTACGCCCCGGAGCCATAGGCGCCGTTCTCGTCCTCGTCGATCAATCGAACAAAATCAAACCACAATCTTATCGAATCACTCCAAAAACCCTAGGAACTATCAAAAGAGAAAATAGGAGATGGAAGCAAAAGAACAGAACCCAATTGGAACAAGAGATTAAAAGAACCCAATCGAAATTATAGAAGAAGCGGTGACCAGCGGAGGAGTGCCGGGTAGGGTTCCGGCAAGAGGAGCGTCATCTGACTAAGAAGGCGAGGGTTGCGAATTTAGAGAGAAAATGAGAAAATAATTCGATATTTAGAAAGAGAGAGATACTTGAGGCGGTCGATAGAGAGAAGTAGAGAGGGTGAGGTGCTTTGGTTTTGTCTTGTGGAGCTTTAGAGAGCTATTTCGCTGCCAGTTGGGGCTGTTTTGTAAATTCTGATTTTTAAGGAACACAACACTTTATTGCGCGTAACTCGTTGATTGTTTGTTTTATTTATTGAAAATATAAGGATTTTCATAATTGATTTTTTAGTACAAAACTCTAACTATTTTAATTTTATGATCTAATCTAAAATACAACTATTTCTAAATAGTAATTAAAATAATAACCAAAGAGTGAATGTTATTAAAGGCCCCGTCCAAAGGGATCAATGTCCAATGCTGATTCTGATGAATGTATGGCAACGTAAACACATATTTAGAGCTCTTGTTGAGTTATAGAAGCATGAGAAGTCAAGAATCGCAAAAGAAACAAGTGAGTATACCAATTCAAGGAGAAGTTTTATAAAATTAAAAGTTAATCAACCAAAGTATGAGCCTTGAAGGACTTACCAGAATCACAGAGTTGGAAGCTGAATGGTTAGCTACGAAATATATGCAAGTTTACAGGACCAACTTACATGAGCATCCTCAAAAGAAAGCACAACTTGGGAATTTCAATTCAAAAGGCTTATAAAGCCAAGAAAGTTTCTCTCCAAATGATAATAGAATAAGACACGGAAGATGTATGAAGCTTAGGAGTTCATGGACTGGTTCTGTTACATGAAACATTGACATCATACAAAATGAAAACCGAGTCTATACATACGTTTTACATTTCATAAGTAGTTGAGTTAGTTCCAATAAGGTGCTATGTGCTCTCGGATTGAGCAGCAAACAGACTATTGTGGTCAGAGTCTTTAAAACTCGTGTAGAGTTTAGGTGCACTGCTGATTACAAGAGAAGTAAATGGTCGCTATAAATTATTGTACAAACATGTAAATACAAATACATGCACATATACATTCACATAATAAGCATATAATTTTTTCGTTTTATTACTATTTTTGAAACGCTAAGGATAGAAGCGCGTGAGGATTCCAGGATTAGAAGCTAAAGACCAATGTTATCCCCAGTGCAAACTACCACGCAGGTCTCAACATCCTTTAAGAACAAGAAAAAAAAAAGGGAAGAAAACGAAAGAATCCAAGTGAACGAAGAGAACTTGCAAAATTTACCAGTTTATTAAACAGAAGACCAGGTTCAGTCCCTCAGTTAATACACAAATGATCTTATAATGCTGTGTTCTGATGTACTGCCAGACAGAATCGATACCCTGATTTCACAACTTAGTGTTATGCACATGAAGCCAAAAGCTGAAAGTTAGCTAACTAACTTCATTACTTCAAGAGATTCCTTCTATGGATAAAAAAGAAATAAGTTATGATAGATAAATTGATTAATCCAACATAACAATATAAATTTGATAATGAGAACATCCAGAAACACCGGATGACTCAAAACAAGTAAGCATTAGTTTCAAAATCAAAGATCACTTTCCTCTTAAAATTTTCCCTCGATCTAAGGCGAACCCTTCCCTTTGCCTTCATTTCCAACAGCATCAGTCACCAAAGACGTTGGCCTTTGATCAATCACGTCATCAATAATACCAAACTCCTTTGCCTCGGTTGGGGTCATAAAATAATCTCTGTCCATATTCTTCTGAATAACATCTGCAGGCTGCCCCGTATGTTTTGAGTACAATTCATTCAGTGCATCCCAAACACGAACAATTTGCTTTGTATGAATTGTCATGTCCTTTGCCTGGCCACTGTACCCACCCGATGGCTGATGTATCATAATTGTTGCATTTGGAAGCGACTTCCTTTCACCCTTGGTGCCTGCAGCCAAAAGGAGAGAAGCCATAGACGCAGCTTGTCCTAGGCAAATTGTATTGATGGGAGATCTTACATATTGCATCGTGTCATATATAGCAAGTCCTGTACATTAAACCAAAACCATTATGTTCTCAACCATATACTGAATATCTATATGACAAAAATTTAAACAATATAACAAGATAGACATATCTCATATTAGATTTCAGATAGCATGGCCCATGTCTGTTTTTAGTTAAGAAGTCCAGAAAAGAAACTAAAAGTGTGTGTATGAATTTGATACGTGAAAATAGATATATTATGAGAAGGAGAGCCTTGGAGCAACTGGTAAAAGTTGTTCCTTTGTGACCATGAGGTCACAGGTTCGAATCACAGAAACAATCTCTTTGTAAAAATTACAAAAGGAAGGGCTACATACATTGATGACCTTCCTCCAACCCTTGCAAAGCGGGGAGCCTTACACATAGAGTATGTTGACTTTTTAGAGTTATTATGATTTCAATCTACGATCTAGAGGAGAAGATTGTTCAAAGATTCTTGATTTAGTTTACTTTGATTAATCTCCATTAGTTTTAATTTTAAAAAAAAAAACAAAATGCCTTTTAAGTGCAAGACTTATCATTGACAAATATAACAACATATAATCTTAACCGTGAGTATGAAATTCACCAGCATGGTACCATTTATATAAAGTAGTATTTCCTCCAATCACATCAAAATATCAGTAATTGTCACCGATCATCTATACAGGAATAAGAATCTCAATAAAGGATACCGGAGGTACATATCAGCTCAACATTTGGAATGCTTGTACATAAATTTGTCTTCTTCAAATTAGTTAGGAATCATGCATGAAGAAAATCAGCAAATTCAATATCCGATTGAGGCTCAATACAGATTAAGAACTCTAATACAAAAACTAGATAGCAAAATCTAACTGAAAACTAGTTTAAATGAGAGAGAAGAACTTGGTAATCGCAATTAGAACTCTTTAACACAAAAATTAAATAGCAAACATGAGTCCAATTATAAGGAATTCAACCTAGTTACTTGTGACAAAATTTCACGAGTTTGGGTTAGTAGCAACTGAATTACTAACAAAATTACTGCACATTCGCAGTTGGAAGTAATTCCGATTCCAATTCAAGTTTAGGATCCAAAAAGTTCTTTCCTTCCATTGAAATTTATGTTTTGTTCTTGTTTCCAAGTTAAGAATCAAGATACAGTCAGCCAAAAATATCATAATACTTCCGTTCACTACACTAGATATTCACAAGACTAATAACCTAATTACCTAAATAATCTATGTAATCTAACAAGCTAATCCAAGCAAATGATCAGAGCACAAAATTTATTTATTAACAGCTATCGAAAGAAAAAAAAAAGAAGTGGACGGAAAGATATAAGAATGAACCTGCAGTGACTTGCCCCCCGGGGGAATTGAGATACATATTGATGGGTTTGGAGGGGTTTTCAGACTCGAGGAAGAGAAGCTGAGCAACGACGACATGGGCAGTATCGTCGTTGATGGGTCCATTGATACAGATAATTCGCTCCTTGAGAAGCCTGGAGAAGATATCGTAAGCTCTCTCACCTCGAGAAGAGTGCTCTATCACCATAGGCACCAAAGCGTAAGAGCGAAAACTGGTGGCTCTAGCTGATTGGTTGAGCCACACAGGCAATCTTTTGGCCGTCGAGACAAGACCCCTCATGGCGGAGGAGGGTGGTGTTGTTTTGAAACGCAAGACGGAGGAGGTAGGTGGCGGAGAGTGGCGGTGGAAGGCGTGAGAGAGTTGAGTTGTAACTGAAGGGAGATTCAGATTGTTGGCGTTAAGAGATAGAGATTGAGGCGACATTTAGGACCTTTGTTATGTTAAACTACGCTGGTTCTGTTTTGGGCCTTATTTATGATTTTGGGGTTTGTTAACTTTCGCGTCAAGTTACAACTTTACTTAAATGTAATTACCAATTACTTAGAGGGCTAATTATTTGAATAATCTAAAATTTTATTCAAATTTATAATACTAATTCAAATTTTAAAAAATAACATTAAAATATTTTAATTTTTAACAAAAATAATTTGACATTAAATTTTCTATTAATATAAATTATGTTCTGAATGTATAGATATTACGGTTCCTTTTTTTTAGCTCGTGTTGGATATTTTTTCATATTTCATGAAAAAGCCGAATGAAATCAAAGTTTCATATTCGGTTTTAAATTAGATATGTTACAGATGATGACTCAACATCGAATATAACTATTTATCTCAAAGAGGTTTACGAAAAATACTTATTTGACAAATAAAAAGAAAGTACATTATAAGAAATTAAATACTGACATGAGTATTCAGGGGTCAAAATTTCCTTAACTTGAAGAGCCTTTTTTAAATCATTTGATTTATTATTTATTAGATCATGAATTCCAATAAATTTCTTTTCGTTTTCAATAATTCATGGAAAAATGAATAGAAGAATCCCTTTTATTATGTGATTTTAATATATTATACTTGTGACAAATATGAATTTTATTATTTAATAAATTTTAAAAACTTAAAATAATTATAAACTCTTTCTTATAATTTACTTCGTAATTATTTTAAATTTTTTGATATTTTAAATTTATCAAATAATAAAATTCATATAACAAATATGCTAATCATGGAACAAAAATATTAATATGACATAGCTTGTTACGTCATTCACGTTAACAAAAAATTTAACATTGAGTTATTTTTGTTAAAATTTAAGTATTTTAGTGTCATTTTTTTAAATTCGAGCAATTATTATAAAATTAAGTAAATTTTAATTTTTAAAAAAGGTTTACAAATTACATTGAATTGTTCCTGTTTAACTTTATTTTTGTACAAATTTAATTTTTTAATTTAAAATAAAATAACAATTTGGTATTTAAAAGTAGCATTTATACAAGTTGTATTAAACAATATTCGATCAAAATCATAAGTGAAATGATCTTGCAGAATTAAAAAATAAAATAAATAAATTTAATTATTAAGAAATCCTTTTAAATGAAATTTTCATTTTATAATTATAATATTTGTTATTATTTCTTGAATGCATATTAAATAAATTAAATGTTACATGCACCATAATTCACAATCATGGCAAACCGGTAATTTAGAGTCAAAAGATAGATTTGAATAAAATAAATATTAAATCCATGTAAAAATTCATAATTGACACGTTTTAGATAATTTAATTATCAAATTAACGACTCATAATTAAATTATATATTTGAATTAATTAATATTAGCATAGTCAATGTGTTTTTACTTTCGAACAATTACACTTAAGAATGTTTTAAGTTAATACAACTCGAAACTTGAAACTTCAACTATTAAAAAGTACAATAAGAGATAACAATGAGTCAAATTAAAGCTTGCAACCTATTGGATATGGACCGTTATAACGCAAAACGGTATCATTTTGATTAATTATACTAAAACAGTATTATTTTAGTGGTAGAAGCTTGGTGGTTAAGTATTTTAATTAGATCTTAAACTGATCATCTGAATTTAAATTCAACTAAAAAATCGATTAACTCAAATCTAAGAAATTGATTTCAAATCAAATTGAACTAAACGTGACTATATTTATTATTATAATTATCTTATTTGCTACTTCATATTAAAAAAAATTAATATTACATGAACAACTATTCATAATCAAATTACAAAAGTCGAAACAATTAATATTGATAGATTCAACATGTTTGCACTCTGGATCAATCACACTTGAAAATATTTTAAGTGAATGGTAATAATATAACTCGAACATTCAACTATTGAAAGGTAAAATTAGATATAGCAATGAGTTAAATTGAAGTCTATAACCTCTAATATAAAGATGATTATAGTCTAAAACAATGTTGTCTTGATTAATTAATCAAAATAATATTATTTTAGTAATATAAAGATGCTCATCGGACATTTGAGTGATTTTTTTATTGATTATTCAAATTTAAATTCAATTAAAATTTTGATCATATTTAATTTAATTAATTAATTTTGAATTATTTTAAAATAAAATGTGACTATATTTGGTTAACTACGGGTAGAAAAATTTTATATAGCTCGTAAAAAAATGAAAAATTGAAAACAAGGAAGAAATATTAAGGGCCCGTTTGGTTCTACTCTTTTTTTTTGTAATTTTCATTTTTTATTTTTTCTTTAAAATAAAAATAAAAATCATTTTGGTTGTTGATATTAATGTAGTTATATTTTTATCAACGATAATAATTACATATTAAACAAAACTTAAAGATAAATTTTTTAATTAAGTAAATTTATTTAATCTTTTATATAATATTTATTATCAAAATTTTAATAAAATCATGTTATTTTAATATAATAAATAATTTGAACATGTAAATTTTATTTATAAATTAATATTTATTTGAAATATATTTAATTATTAAATCAAAATTTAT
>JAOTJB010029699.1:0-10470 GCA_027123815.1 Erythroxylum minutifolium
TGCCTTGAGTTATGGAGATTTTCTCTCCTTCTTTGTTGTTCTTCACTGTATATATGGCCGTGTATGGATCAAGAGTGTATATAGACATCACATTTTCTGATCATCTATTTCCAGCTTCACATCTTCTTGACATTTTATAGTAACCACACAAGGAGTAATGGTGCAACATGAGTAGCAGGGAACAGACAGCGAAATACAGAAATACAGTACGTAACTGTCTTGCCACAAAGCTGTAAAATGTACCAGTACTCACACTCCCTCAATAATGTACCAGTCACACTCCCTCACTCGGCAGAGCACGCAACTGCAGAATTAACAATTAAAATATTTTATTTTTAATTATTTCTAAAAATAATTATATTTTATATAAAATTAATTTAAGTTAACCAGTCAAATTACTTCGTTTGGATTACTTAAAATTTTCAAGATGAAAATACCACTTTTTATTTATGGACCCAAATGATGCATGATCAATCAAAAAATTACACGAATAGCTTTGTTGGGAGTTTGCGTAGGTAAACATATACAAACATCAAAATCCAAATCAATGCAGTTATATTGTACACAAAAGCAACAGTTAGCCGAAGAAGTGAGCCGTTTACAATAAGAACCTGTTTTATTCCGTTGTGTAAAATGATCATTTTGAGATGAAATGAGCATTCTCCGTTTAAGGTATTGACATAGGTCAATAACTTAGTTTCAATTATTCAACAAATAAAACAGACATTTCAAGAGATAACATATTTGTTTGGGTCTGTTAAACTATTTTAGATAAGCTAGGAATTAAAAATTATTAAATATTTAATATAAGTATTTAATTTCAATTATATTAGGTCACAATTTAAAATTATCAAAACTGTAACAATGCAATAGGTCTACAGACTCAGACATGCTAAAAAAAAACCCACCAACCTAACTTTCTAGAAGCCCAAATGTTACCGTAGATAAAAGATTAGAAAAGGATGAATTATTTATTTAATTTACAACTTAACTTGTATCTGGATAAGTTAGAGGTTGTTAAATTCTGGTAAAAGTCGTTCCTGTGTACCAAATGAGTTTCATAAGCTTATTATCTTAAACCAACTATTTTACTTGTGTAGTTTAATGCTTCACTTATTAGAATTCATCTTACTTTCCTTTTGATGGACCAAAAGACATGTCCATGTCCACAAGCATCATTAGTAAATCATATATTGTCCAATAAGTTCGAAGTTTTTAATGATAAGAACTTACATGAATTAAACAACATGGTACATCAAGCAATGGCATTCGATGATAGTAGCGAATATAATGAAGTTAGCGAAGACCATGTCAAGAGATTTTAGCAATAATTATTAAATATTTTATTATTTAAAGCACATATTTAATTATTTTCTTTAAATAAATTTAAAAATATAATTTCAAATTTTAAATAAATTTAAAAATACTTCCTTTTTTCCACCATCTTTTCTCTCCCATATGCATATTTTCCATTATTTCTCTCTCTCATTTACAGACTCTTCACTGTTTTCCTCTCATTTGCATTTGTAGACTCTTCACTATTTTCCTCCTATCATCTTCCTTTCTCTCCACCATTTTTTGTAGAAACTTTTTGATGGGAACCAGTAACCAAGACTTTAGAATGGGAGGCAGAGAATTTAGGAGAAGAGAAGTTTCTTTGAAATTATGCCTGCCTCTAACTATAAGGCTTCTTTCATTAAATAGCCAAGACTGTTACAACAGAATCCATCTGGCCTATAAATATTTTTGTCAGTATTCTCATATTATTCTAGCTCACTTCAACATGTAATCAGTTAGTTTTGCTAGTTTAACATGAATGTGAGAGCTCTTCTTCCTTGCCTCTAGGCTTTGATTCTTCTCTTGGGCTAATACTTCTCCTTGGGTTGTAACATTACTACCTGCCTCCGAAAATTCTTTGTCCTCAAGGATAAAATTAGGGTACTCCTTCCTGATTTCATCCAGATCCTCCCAAGTAGCTTCTGACTGTGTTAGGCCTGTCCACCGGATAAGGGCTTGTGTTGACAGTTGGTTTGCTTTATAGACTCTACGATAACCCAAAATTGTTTGAGGAATAATTAATGGGTGTCCTTCACAAAATTTATCTGGTAAAGGTAATAGCTGTCGGGATGGATCCTCTCTACACTCCTTAAGCAGGAATATGTGAAACACATTGTGTATATGGGTAGTCGGTGGTAGATTAAACTTGTAGGCCATCAATCCAATTTTCTCAATGACTTCAAAGGGCTTATAAAAAC
Source organism: Erythroxylum minutifolium (assembly GCA_027123815.1). Lineage (NCBI taxonomy): Eukaryota > Viridiplantae > Streptophyta > Magnoliopsida > Malpighiales > Erythroxylaceae > Erythroxylum > Erythroxylum minutifolium. The sequence continues at coordinate 2,256 of JAOTJB010029699.1, forward strand.
GTTTTTGCAGCTTGTTAAATTGAGAGCCCATGACCGAACGCTGACGGTAGGGATGTAGCTTCACAAATACACAGGCACCAACTTCAAGGGATTTTTCTGTTCGATGTCTCTCTCCTTGTTGCTTCATTTGATGCTGAGCCCTGGCCAAGTTTTCTTTGAGCTGTGACAGGACCTGAGACCTCTCAAATAACAAGGTGTCTATGACATTGATTTTTGAACTTCCTAGAAGATATTGCTGAAGGTTTGGGGGTGACCGTCCGTAAACTGCTTCGAATGGTGTTATCTTAATAACAGAGTGCACCGATGTATTATAGTTATACTCTGCCCAAGGCAAAAATTTCAAGTCTTCGAGTTGTTTGTCACATAACAACGTAGGTAGTCCTGTAGACAATGATTCACCACTTTCATCTGCCTATCGGATTAAGGATGGTATGCCGAAACAGTAAAAAGATGAGTCTCTTGAAGTTTGAAAAGTTCCCTCTAGAATGAACTCATAAACACCGGGTCTCTATCAGAGACATTATCCTTAGGAAATCCATGCAGTCTACCAAGTTTCCTTCATAAAGATTTCCACACGTGAAGCAGCAGTGAAATTAGTAAGAAGGGCAATGAAATGGGCATACTTTGATAGCCTGTCAACGACTACAAAAATCACTTTCCTTCCTTGTGCAACTGGTAAGTGGGTTATAAAATCCATATAGATGGATTCCCAAACCTGTTGAGGTATCTGTAAGGGTTGTAATAACCCTTATAGTGCTTGATTTCCACTATTCACCCATTGACAGATCAAACATTGTTACACATAAGCCTCTACATCCTGCCACAATCGTGGCTAATAAAAGGATGAGGAGATTCGGGCAGTTGTTTGCTTCATTCTAGCATGTCCCCCTATGACAGATTCATGGTATTCTCTGAACAAAATCTCCTATAAGCCTGATTCCGGAGGAACAAAAATCTACCCCTTAACAAGATAATTCCATCTTGTACCCCGTATTCAGCTTTTTGGCCCGAGCTATCCTCAATCATTTTGAGCAAAGACATCATTGGTGGGTGTGATGCGATAAATCTCCGCAGGGTAGCTAGGAACCCACCGGAGGGTTTCGAAATTTGCAACGCCAGCAACTCCCCATGAATTCAAGATAACGCGTCTACTAACCCATTCTCCTTCCCGGGTTTATAAATGATCTCAAAGTCATACCCCAACAACTTTATGATCCACTGCTGCTGTTATGGCGTCTTAATTACCTGTGTCATCAAGGCTCTTAAGGGTTGGTGATCTATCAATTTTGAAGTGAGTTCCTAGAAGGTATTGTCTTTAGCGCTTTATAGTCATGGTAATGGCATGCAACTCTCGCACATATGTGGATGTTGATTTCATACGTGGAGGAAGTTGCTTACTGTAGAAGGCAATTGGTCATCCTCCTTGGGTTAGCACTGCTCCAATCCTTGTACCCGAGGCATCCGTTTGTACTGTAAAAGGTTGGCCAAAATCTGGTAAAGCCAATATTGGTGTAGTCATTAAAGCTTCTTTTAATTTTTGAAAAGCTTGGTTTGCTGCTTCCTTCCACACAAATGCTTCCTTCCTTAGTAACCTTGTCAGTGGCTCTGCAAGTATGGCATAATTTTTGACAAATTTCCTATAATATCCAGCAACTCCCAGGAATCCTCTCAGTTTTCTAACACTGGTAGGGGTAACCCATGCTTTAATTGCCACTATTTTCTCCTCATCCACTGAAAGCCCCCTTGTTGATATAACATGTCCTAAGTAAATCATTGAGGTGCAGGTAAACTCACATTTTGTCTGCTTCACGTAAAACTGTTTCTCATGCAATAGTTGAAGAACATGATCAAGGTGCTGCAAATGGAGTGCTTCTGTAAGGCTATAGACTAATATGTCATCGAAGAAGACAAGGACATACTTCCTCAGAATCGCTCGGAATAAATCATTCATATTTTATTGGAAAGTTGATGGCGCATTAGTCAAGCCAAATGGAAGCACAACAAATTCATAATGCCTGTTATGTGTTCTAAATTTCGTTTTGTGAATATCAGTTGGGTGTAACATCAATTGATGAAAGCCAGCTCTAAGGTCAAGCTTAGAGAAAATGATTGCCCCACTGAGCTTATCAAAGAGTTCTTCTACAGTTGGAATCGGGTAACAATCTCTCACGGTCACTAAATTTAAAGCACAGTAATCTACATATAACCTTCAGGTACCATCTTTTTTCTTTACCAAAATTACTGGTGATGAGTAAGGGTTATTGCTTGGTTGAATTACTCCTTCACTAAGCATCTCGTGGACTAATCTCTCAATTTCTATCTTCTGCACATGTGGATACCGGTATGGCCGTACATTGATGGGAACGGTTACTGGCTTTAAGGGAATTTTTTGCTCCACCTTCCAGAATGGTGGTAAGCCCTTAGGTACGTCCAAGACTATTGAGTGAGTCTGAAGTAGTTTTTTTAAGTCCTCCTTTAATTCTTGCGATGCCCCATCTCTAATTCTCACCCTTGTTTCCGTACCTGCAGGATTTATTATCGAGTGATAATAAGAAGAAATGGAGTCAGTTTTTTGATGACGAGTGAGTTGGCCAAATGTCATAGATGATAGTGATGATTGTTGGATTCCCTGCAAGGTAATATTCTGTCCATCCTTCTCCAATTTCATCTATAATTTTTGTAGTCAAATAGTACTGGTCCTACAGTAGCCAACCACTGAGCCCCTAAAATAATATCTGCACCATAAATTGGTAGTAAGTAAAGGTCTATAGCAAAGAGGTGATCGTCCACCTGGATTGGAGTTTGCACACTCAATCCCATACATTTCAAGCTCTCCCCATTACCAGCAGTCACATTCATGTGTCTTGACTAAATTATTGGTAATTTCAGGAAGTGAGCCACCCTCTCTTGCATGAAGTTATGAGTTGATCCTCCATCGATCAATATCAAGACTTGCATGAAGTTATGAGTTGATCCTCCATCGATCAATATCAAGACAGGCTGCCCCAGTACTGTACCTTGACAAACTCATTTATTCATATATATTTTTCATATCATTTAGATGGGTTTTTGTCACTATAATTGGTCTTTATGCTTTATTTGATTATTATTTGAATTATTGTGCCTTACATTTAATTTATGCCTATAGGGGCAAAAATTGTCGTATTTTGGTTTAACTGTGATAAATTAATTTTTGAACAATTGATGCTGCTTTACTTGTAATTTTTTATTGTATGGTACTTGAAAAAAATTAGTGTTCAAAAGATTAAAAAATTAGTGATCCAAAGCATTAAAAGAGCTAGAGAAGAGAAGCATAAAGCAAGCATCACATAAGAGAGGAAACAGCAGCGTGGAGAGTAAGTGGCCAAACGACAGCGGAGTAAAGGCTTCCAAAGGGTTTTGGAGTGCAGCATAGCAGGAGGAGAAGAGAGAAGCAAAACGCAGCAAGTGGTGTAGTTAGAAAAGGAGCAAAACGACAACAGTGAAAAGAAGAAAAACACGCAAGCTGGAAAGACAAAACATAAACGCAGAGACCAAAAGGAGAGACGCAGAAGCTCATAGGAATTTGACAAAAATGACAGCGTGCAGAAGATAAATGAAGGAGGCTTGTGGGTCTGAAAAAACAAAGAAGAAAACGACAGCGTGGTGGTGAGTTTGAAAGGGTTTTGAAAAGAACAGAAGGGGGACAAAAAAGGAGGTGATATATCAAGCTACAGGTGTGAGGGTCTGAGAGGTGTACCTGCTGTATGGTGTGTGAGGCACAAGTGCGTTAGCTGAAGGGCTGGCAGAAGGTTGTCTGCGTGAGTTTTACGTGGTGCTGTAGAGACCAGTGGGGAGAGCGTGAAGAGGGATAGAAAATGAAACATTAATTAGTCACTCATCAGCTACAGGAGGGTTTGAATACGCTTGGGTTTGGAGAATTGCATTTTTCTCAGGAGGGGTTTGTGTGTGGTTCTGGAAAAAGAAGGAACCAACGTAGAAGAGAAAAACCAACGTAGAAGAGAAAAAATAGGAGGGGTTTTGATGGCAGGAATTTCTCCACTAATGGAGACTTAGCTTCCGATTTTTTACTTATCTCCCACAAATCCAAACTTTATTTCTCATTTTCTATGGCTGATTGTTGGAGTTTATTGTTGGCAATGTCTTTGATGGTTGTCCGTGGCTAGTTCACCGTAATCTTTTGATTCAATGGCAATGGCAGGAGCTTGGGTTTCTTTTTAAGGAGTTTAATGCTGCATTTATTGTCTACCCAGTTGATTATTTAGTGATTCCTAGATCTTAGGATAACTATTTAATTATTGGAGTTATGTATGGATTATATCTTTGATTTAGAAGATTTTTGTGGTTGAGTTATTGTTCGCAAATGATATCGTGCTAAATTTGGTTCAATTTCATTACTTTGTTTTGAGTCAAGACTGGGTATTGAAATTTTATTGAATATTTGGTAATTATTCAAGGTGGCTTGAACTATTGAATCGTTATATCGGTTGCTAATTTTAATTATGTTTTATTAATCATTGAGTAATAACTAAGCATTGAATTCTAGTATCCTTAGTTCTATTTTACTATTCTGTTGGCAGTTAGTAAATTGGGACTCTAGAAAATATTTTCGTAACAATTTGAGGTGGCTCGGTTGTTGTATTAAAGGCTCGATTATAACTCTTGGTTAATTTTTGTTAGCTCCCATATTTATTTAAATGATGGTTGCCTGCGCTGTTGAATTGGAGGGTTGTTTTTATCATTGTTAATCAATTGTGTTTTTAATTCCATTCACTCACTAACATTTCATATCGCTCATTTCAAATTTAAAATACCAAAAACAAATTATTTTTGTTTATTTAAATATATTGCAATTTTAGTGGTAATTAAACAAATCAAACCCTATTTTATAGTTTAGGTTGCGTTGCATTTAGTTACTTAAGAATTAAATTTCAATTTTGGCTCCTTAAAGAGAACGACCCAAGGTTGCATTATATGCAATCCTTGGTTAAATTTTGAAGTAACCCCAAGGCGACAATCGGACAAAAAAAGGTTGTTTCAAGTGGCGCCGTTGCTGGGGAGCTAAGAAATTGGTTCCCTAGTAACTAAGTGTCCAGTAACATTGAATGGGTTTATTTGTTGAGCCTCATACTTGCATTGGCATTGCATAAACCATTCCCATTTGCATTTTGCATTTTTTTTCTTGACTAGATAGAAGTTTTAGTTTGCTCTTTGACTTGGTTGCGGTTTAGTGGATTACATTGCTCTTGTTTGCTTGATTATAGCCTATTTGATTGCTTTCTTGAGTGTGTAGGTCCATTCTCCAAGTCAAGTTTTGGGAAAATTGCTTCTTTTTACATATTATTGAAGTTTTGACATTCTTTGATTATTTGTGCATATTACATATTTTCACACTCTTTCATACACTATTAAGTGTATAGTCATCCATACTCATACATTCTCATACATACACACACACTTGCACTCAACATATTTTTCCATTTTTTACTTGAATCTTGTTGTGCAAGTAAGTTTTACACCTTGTTCTTTTTTTATTGTTACTGTTTATGCCTAGGAGTGATAGGGTTTTACCTTTGATTCCTTTAAATCTTGAAATTGAGACGTCCGTGAAAAAAATTAGAAGAGAGAGGAGAATAGAGGGTATAAGTAAAGTTCTTGCTGAGGAGGAGCATATTTCACAAGAGTCAAGTTTGTTATCTAGTGAACAAGAACCTAGTGAGAAAGCTACCTCTAGTGAACACTTATCTGTTAGTGATTATGAATTAGAGCAAGAAATCATGGATGGTGTTAATGGTAATAATGGACATAATGGGCCTAATGGGAACAACGGATATAGTGAGAACAACCTAGGGAATAATGGTAAGGATAATAGAAGCATGAGGGAGATTAATAATTCCAATGATGATTATGAACCTTATGGCTTTTGTACTGATGACATGAACTTTGAAATTAAAGGAGCGTTAATTTCTTCCTTACCTAGATTCCATGGCTTTGCAAGTGATGATCCACACAGGCATTTGAAGATTATGCACATGGTGTGTTCTTTCATGAAACCATCCATGACAAATCTTGAAGATGTATTGAGGACAGCATTCCACTTCACTTTAGAAGGCAAGGCCAAGGAGTGGCTTTACATACTACCTCAACATTTCACCACATTGACCTGTGATCAGTTGAAAGGAGCATTCTTAGATGAATAGTTCCCTGCCTTTAAAACTTCCAGGCTTAAAAAGGAGATAACTAGTGTTGTGCAAGGAGATAATGAATCCATACACAAATATTAGACAAGGTTCATCACACTTCTAGCCTATTGTCCGTACCACAATATTTCAAAGAATGATCTGGTCAACTTTTTCTATGAAGGGCTCCTTCCATATCATAAGCCCTCAATTTATACTGCTAGAAATGGTTCACTCAGAGAATTGAGTCCAAATGCTGTATAAGACCTACTTCAAAAGATGGCTACCAATGACCGTCAATCTGGAGACACAAGAAAGGTGTAAAATACCTCTTCGGTTTCTTCCCAAGTTATTCTTACTGAAATTGCTACTTTGGGAAACCAAGTGGAAAAAAGACTCAATATTTTAGAGAATAATGTGAAAGCCACGAAAGTTAATTCATTGGGTCATTCTCAAGCTATAGTAGCCGGTTGTGAGTACCGTGGGTCCATAATGTATGCCTCTAATAATTGTGCTTAATATGAAGAAGTTTCTACCCTCGACCAAAATAGGAATGGCCAATATCAAAAGAGGGATCCCTACTCTAACACCTTTAATCTGGGTTGGAGAGATCAACCTAACTTTAGATGGGGTAGGGATTAAGGTAAAACTTAAGGAAATTCTTGCAATCAAATGGTTTCTAATCAAGGGACATCATCTTCTTATTCTAAAGGTGATGAATTTGCTATAATCATGAAAGGCATTTCCAGGATTAATTCAAGATTAGATCACGAGAAGACACAAACTGATGCTAAGTTGAATGCTATGGGGAATAAGATGGACTCATGTTTACAAAATGTGTTCTCCAAGTTGGAGCAAATAGAGACTAAGCATGAGAACTTGAACACTTTTGTTACTCAAATCTCCAATAACTTGAGTGAACAGTAAGCAAAGAGTAGTGGTTTTATACCCTTCAACACAGTGATAAATCCTAAATCTTTGAATGCAATCACACTGAGAAGTGGTAAGGAAATTGGTGCTAAGAAAGTGTAATTTAAAGAGAATGAAGAGGATGAAGAATTGGTTAATCAGGAAATAGAAGTTGAGTCTCGTCCCGCTAATACTACTCAAGAAACTTCCCAAGCTAAGAAAGAAGCTTCTATTTAATCTAAAAGCCCATAAGAAAAGAAGCTCTTGGAGAAGTCTCGGAAATAACCAATGGTGCAAAATGATGAATAGGCAACAACTATCATAAAGAGACCACTGGAGAAGGGATCATCTTCTGAATCCAAAGGTGATGAGGTAAACATTCGTGACTTTCCTTTTCCGAATTCTTACTTGGTTAGTAAAAAGATTGTTGACAAGAAAGACAATGATGAATTTTTTGAAATGTTTAGCAAACTTGAGGTGAATGTGCCATTGCTTGAATTTATTTAAAAGATGCCTAAGCATGCTAAATTCTTGAAAGGCCTATACAAATAAGAGAAAGTATAGGCGTAGTGAGAGAATCCAACTGGGGTTAGTGTTAGTACCTTATTTAAGCCACAGTTGCCCATTAAATGCAAAGACCTGGGTTCTTACATTATTCCCTGTACCATAGGTAGAACTACTATTTCTCATGCCCTAATTGACTTAGATGCAACAATTAATGTTTCATATCGACCTCTGTTTATAAAACCTTAGGTATTAAAGCTTTGAAAGACACTAGTTTAGTGCTTGGTCTAGCTGATAGGACGGTGAGATACTCTAAAGGTATTTTTGAGGATATCCTTTGCAAGTCAAAGGTCTTGTTTTCCTAGCTGACTTTTATGTCCTTGATATGACTAATGAGCTCCCTACTAAAAGTACCTTGATTCTAGGTAGGCTGTTGGACCCCGTTTCCGGAGTCCAACTCAGAGGTCATAAAACATGAGCTTATTACTATAACATGGGTGTAATCCAATGAAAAACACCTTAACCATTATTAATTCATCTTCATGATTTTATACTATAACATATCTTACTTATATGTCACCACAATTCCTATTCAAAATTCATCATCTCTAATCGATAGCTTT